>CAUYSK010110520.1:0-10784 GCA_963575035.1 Avahi laniger
TCTCCCCTCCCTATGTTTTTTATTTCATTAAAAGGAAGTCTATTCAGCTTTAAGAAACAATGGTGATATAGCACCTCTTGTATTCTCCTGGATAGAGCTGGAACACATTCTACTAAGTGAAGTATCCCAAGAATGGAAAAATAAGGACCACGTCTATTCACCAGCAAATTGGTTTCACTGATCAACACATGAGTGCACATATAAGAATAACATTTATTGGGTGTCGGGCAGGTGGGAAGGGGGAGGAGGGGATGGGTATATGGATACATAATGGGTGCAATGCGCACTATCGGGGGGATGGACATCCTTGAAGCGCTGACTTGGTGGGGGAGGGGAGGCAAGGGCAACATACGTAACCTAAACATCTGTATTCCCATAATATGCTGATGTTAAAAAAATAAATAAAAATAAAACGAGCCATTTATCATTTAAATATATGATAATCACTTTTTATCATTTTACAAATAGGATCTGGAGACCCTAAAATAACCAAAATCCACATAATCACTGTTTATATACATATATATACTTATTTATATTTATACACACACACACACACACACACACACACACACACACACACACACTATTTTTCTTCTCTCCTAATCCTAATATCTAACCCAGTGAATTCTTTCAACACACAAGCACATAACCCCGAACATACACAAGCAGATACAAATTTATGTATGCATTTAGTATTATTTTCTTCTGGATAAATACAAATATATATTTTTTTATTTTAAAAGTTAATATGAGGTATAGACACTCTTCTGGAATAATAGAGTCAATGTCCAACTAAATGTGGAATATTATTTGACTATTAAAAAGGAATGAAGTGTTGATATATGAAGTAACATAAATGATCCTTGAGGACATTATTCTAAATGGAAAACAATCCATCACAAAAGATCACATATTTTACGGTTCCTTTTATTTGAAATGGGCAAAATAAGCAAATCCACAGAGAAAGAGAGTCAAGTAGTGGCTGACTAGGGCAGTAGGGTAGAGGACTAACTGCTAATGGATACAGGGTTTGTTTGTGTGTGATAAAAATATTCTACAACTGGATTATAAAAATCATTTCCAAATTCTGAATATACAAAAAAATTGAATTACAAAATTTAAATGGGTAAATATTATTAAATGAATTATTTTTCAATTGATATTTTTAAAGAAAATATTTATTTATTTTAGAAAATGAAAAAAAATTACAAGGTAGAAGGAAAAAAAGAGAACACATATTCCTTTACACAAACGTAGCACTCTTAACATGTTTAAATAATTATATCTTTCTTTTTATTCATTTTTTATTATTGCGATAATGTTATATTCTAATTCACATTACAAAATATAGTATTTTTCCACCTGAGGAATGTGTGTTACTATATTAGCTTCATATTCCAGTGATTAAACATTTTGTAATTTGCCTAACCAATTCATTAATTGTTGGGCATTTACAGCGGGGCTTTTCACACTGATGATAGAAGCTGTGATCTTTATCACAGTGTGATAAAGTTCTAGCTGCCCTTGAACCTTAGATTTCTAAGAGATTCATGGTTAGAGTTTCTTCTAAATTCATTATGTGAATTCAAGAATTATCTGACACTGAAGTTGACTTTGATACATATTCTTCTGACTTTTTTCTTGGTCAATTTTTCCATTTTTAGAGAGTCCATCTTTTTACAGTTATTAATATTTCTAGAGGACAATGTGTTCTCATGTCATACTTTACAAGTGTCAGTAAAGTTTATACAAACTTATTCTGTCACATACACATATTCTTAGTTCTATGGGCAAGGTTTCTTTTTAGTTATAAAAAGATATTTTAGTCCAGCCAAATAAGGACAAATAAGTTAAGACTTCATTAGTAGTGATGGCAAAAGAATATGGGTGATTACAGTATCAGTTTCGATACAACTTGTGGATGCCACTGTTGCTCATTCATTTCACCTAGCTCATTAAAATGTCTTCAGTTTCAGTTTCCTGAAATATTTTTATGAAGAGATGATAATATCCATGCATACACTTTATAATTAAAAATTAAGTTAATATTTTGGATTATATGAATATGACCATGAATGATGGGTCTATTACATTTTAAAACTGCTATAAACTAATATAGGTGTTTTCCATAACTTTATGAAATAATTTTGAGTTGCTCTCATTCCTATTACAGGTGTGATTGTACAATGACTGCACTATCTTTTGCTTGAACAAAACTTCCTCACTGGTCTCCCTGGCAACTAATTTATTGCTACATTATACATTTTATAAGGGGCAGCCAGAATTACTTTAAATGCATGTATCACTTTCCTTCCTTAAGAATTCAGTTATCTTAATAGGTATACATTGCCCTGAGTCTAAAATCTAAATTCATGTGTATGTCTAAGTCTATATCTCTTGTCCACCTCCTTTAGTCCCTTTGGTGTACTCTAACTAAAACTATACCAAACATTTTCTAATAATAAAATGCATTACCCATTTTTTCTCATATTCTATAATGTTTTCACTACGTAGAACAATGATTTATCCATGTATATTTTTTGGCTATTAGCTTATTATTCATTAAAGGAGTCCTTCAGAAAATCTTACCACCCTATACCTTCCACTCTCAACAAACCAATCACACTTTGATTTAATCATTCTTGTTTTTTTCTGTCGTTGTTATTCTGAAAAACTTCATTTTAACAGTAATTAAGTTTTGTAATATGTCAGCTTGATGATAGTTTCAAACATATTTAGTTAACCTTGGACTAATACTAAATTGAGTTAACTAATAGATATTCATTAGATATCTAGGTTATTTCTAAGTAAGAAAATGCTGAAACATTACTACCGATGCCTCATTGTGACTTCTGGGCGTATTTCTTGAGTTTATATTTCTTTTTACTTACCTTTACAGAAAAATAGTCTTTATTAGATCAATAAAAATATATCTTATATAGTCATATATACTATTATATGTAAGTATAAGGAATTATATTGAAATTTTAATTTTTCCCTTCATTAATTCTCACCTCTTTTCATACTTGAAGAGTGTATCCTATTTTCCACAACAAATAAGACAGTTTGGCATAGTAATGCTTTACTTACAAATACCTTGACAATGTTAAACCTCATATGAATCCCATGTTCCTAGAAAGTGGCAGCATTTAAGAAACCACTACCATGCCTGCCATTTTTTTATGTTCCAAGAAATGGCTAACCATGAGAGATCACCCTGCCCTTGCATATTTACAAAAAGATTGTCAAAATCTTTCCTGATGATTTCCATAAAGCTTGTAATTATTCACCTGCCTTTGTAAAAGCCCCCCTTCCTTTCTTCGAGACATTCTTCATTAATTAACGTTCTCTTTTTTGGAATAAATAGTATAAACAAATTCGTCCCTTGATTATCCAGTGCATATTATCTTTCAAAGATTTGGTGCTATGTTTAGAAAAGGATTGAAACTCACCTTGGATTCCTGTTTACTCCTCCTAGGTAATGAGACCTCCTGGTAATGAAGCCCCTTACTGTTCCTTGTGTTCTGTTTCTGACTAGCAATCTTCTCCATTCTGAAAGAGACAATTATGTAACATCTTAGTTTATTTTCAAAATCTTTTGTTGTCATTTTGATTACATGGAAAACCAAGTATTTTTACCAGTAACCTATGATTTTATCTTAATCATTTAAATCTCCCAACAAATTCTGATATTTTATTTTCCAAATATAAAATCATATAAAAAAGATCTAAATAGATAGAAAAACATTCCATGTCCATGAATAAGAAGACTCAATTTTATTAAGATGTCAGTTCTTCCCAACTTGATCTATAGGCTCAATGCAATCCCAATCAAAGTTCCTAAAAGTTGCTTACTGATATCAAAAAACTGATTTTAAAATTTATATGGATAGTAAAAAGACCTGAGATATCCACAACAACATTGAAGAAGGAAAATCAAGTCAGAAGACTGATATTATCTGACTTCAAATCTTACTATAAAGCTACAATAATCAAGGCAATGTGGGATTATCAAAAGGATAGACAGATCAATGGAACAGAGAACCCACAAATAGACCCAAACAAATAAACTCAACTAGTTTTTGACAAAGGAACAAAAATAACAAAATAGAGAAAGGGTAGTCTTTGCAGCAAATGGTGTTGAAACAAGCAGACATCTAATTGCAAAATAATAAATCTAGACACTGACCTTACAATTTCACAGAAATTAACTTAAAATTACCCTAAATATAAAAATTAACTCAAAAATTAATCCAAGTACAAAATGCAAAACTATAAAACTTCTAAAAAATAACATAAGAGAAAATCTTGGTCAACTTGGTTTTGGAAATGAGGTTTTAGATATAACATCAAAAGCATGATCCATGAAAAAAATTAATATGGTGAACTTGATTAAAATTAAAAACTTATTCTCTATAAAGATACTGCTAAGAGAATGAAAGGACAAACTACAAACTTGGAGAAAATATTTGCAGGACACGTATCTGATAAACAACTTACATCCAAAATATGCAAATTCTTAAAACTCAGCAATAAAAACACAAATAACCCAATGAAAAAGTCAGTAGATGATCTGAACAGGCACTGTAACAAAAAAGATACACAGATGGAAAATAAGCATATAAAAGAATGCTCAACATAATATTAATAATTTATTAAAATACAAATATTGGAAAATCCAAAACATGGGCAACCAAATGTTGAGCAGGATGTGGAACAACATAAAATATCACCATTGCTGATGGGAATTAAAAATGATATAGCCACTTGGGAAAATAATTTGTGTCTTACAAAACTAAGCATACTCTTATACTTATTCTTACCATATTATCCAGCTATCACACTTTTTAGTTTAAAATTTGTGTGCATACAAAAACCTGCGCATGCATATCTATAGTAGCTTTTAGTCATAATAGCCCCAAATTGGAGGCAACCAAGATGTCCTTAAATAGGTGAATGGATTTTTTAAAAAATTCTGTGGAACATCTGTCTGATGGAATGTTATTCAACAATAAAAAGAAACGGGCTATCAAGGCACTGAAATACACGCAGGAAACGTAAATGCACATTGTTAAGTGAAAGAATCCAGTCTAAAAGACTATGTACTGCATGCTTCCAACTATGTGGCATTCAGGAAAAGGTAAAATTATAGAGGCAGTAAAAAAATTAGCAGTTTACACGGGCTCAGTGGTGAGGAGGAGAAATGAATAGGGGAGACAGGATTTTTAAGGCAGTGAAACTATTCCGTATGATACTGTGATGATGGATACATGACATTACACATTTGACAAAACCTATAGAACTTCATGACAAAAAGGAGTGACCCTTAATATAAACTATGGATATTGGTCAAAAATAATGCATCAATATTTGTTCATCCAGTTTAACAAATACATGACACAAATGAATCTGTTAATAATAGTGGAATCTGTGGGATGGGGAGAGGAAGTGTATGAGAACTCTCTGCAATTTCTGTTCAATTTTCCTGTAAATTAGAATGGCACTAAAAAGTCTATTAATATAAAAAATTGAATCGTAAATGATATCTTTTGAATATAAAATTGTCTTTGTAATTTCCCAGAGGGATCCTGAAAAATCACAAAGGATTTAGTCTTTCTCTTTGCAAAAAGAGAAGTGGCAGAAACTATTAGGCTTATTTAATATGTTACTGTTGATGAGATGCATGGGAAAACTTGCCAAATCAGAAGAGATATTTAGACTTCTTCAGTTAAATTTGTATTGACAAAATATTTTAAATATATGGATTATAGAAAATGGAAGAAAAATTCTTAGTGATCTGCGATTATTCTCACAGTCTATGACATGTTTCTCTTTATCAGAGTTCTGTGGCTGCTTTGTCTGATATTAGACAGCAGTATCTATTTCAATCATTTCAATTATTTTTAAGATGTTAACTTGTTTGTAATTCTACATCTTTAATTTAAATCGAGCATCTCTCCCACGCCATTGGTTTTCAGATGGAGATTCACATCAAACACTAAGGAGTTTTATTAATATACAGATATTTGGAACCTACTTCAGACTTACAGAGTATCTTCACTCTATATATCATATATTCTTGGAATATTCTAACCATATGCTTGATATATTCATGGCATATTATGTCAGAATATTATATGATATATCTGAAATTTTTCTATAAATATTATGTTCATTCATTTTTATAGATTAAAGATAATAACTATATCCACTATTTTTGAAAATAGTTTTAATTAGTATGTTTATAAATATTTTGTCTAACTTATTTTTGGATTGACTTTTATCTTGTTTTGCATACCACAGAAATAACCAAATTTCTTTTTCACTTCTGGTAGTCTTATAATAAATTTTCATCACATAGTTCAATTTTAAAAAGTATTAGTATTAAGATGTCCACAGATTTTTTTAAGTCTTTTGTCATCTACAGATAATTTTTTATTTATTCTGAAGCTGTCCTGAAAGCCTTGCTGCAATCAGCTCTAAGCCAGAATGCTTCATCTTTGATAAAGAAGAACTGTGTTAGAGATTCACGGAAAAGGAGTGTGCGAAGTACTTTTGAGCACAGACTTCTGGTAGCAGTATTTAAAGAGCTTTGGAACCATTCCACTGAATTTCTAAAACTCTAAGTAAGAAGTAGATGAGTTCATGAGGTGCTAACCCAAAATAGACCACAGAAAGAATTAATTATATAAGACTGAATGTATCGATGAGGGATTATTGTGGATTTTGTTTCAGATGTTTTTGATTTTTATTGTTCTAGTTTTCTAGACATATAATGAATTTGCTTATCTTTTGAGCTATCTATAACAATTCATAAACTATACCTTTGTAAACTAAAATTAAATACTTGTAAATGATATATTTTTCTTCCTGCCGTTCATTCCAGAATTCACAAACTCTTATTGAGTGCTCTCATTTTTATGGAAATACAATTATTTTAATAATTTGAAATGTATGCAACCAAGGTTTTGCCTGAGATATCCTATTTGAGGATGATGTTCATTTAATCAGATATGACCAATTTTAAGGAACTAAGATTGCCTCTATGAACCAATGACCACAAAGCCCTCTTTGGAAAACTGCCTTCATATCTAGCTTACAGGATTTCCAACCTTACAGGTGAGAAAGGAAGGTCACTTCCTGTCAAGACTAGAAAACAGGATATTCGGGACTTTAAGAAGAGAGAGGTCACTCAAATTTACAGATGGTTCAGGTGATAAACGGTTTGTTAGTTTTCTGTTGCTGCTGTCACAAAGTACCACAAATTTAGAGACTTATAATTACACAATTTTATTATCTTACACTTTTGAAGTTTGGAAGTCCAAAATGAGTCTTATTGGATTAAAATCAAGGTATCAGCATGTCTATGTTCCTCTCTGTAGTCTCTAGGGGGGAATTCATTTTCTTACCCTTTCCAGTTTTTAGAAGCCACACACATTCCCTCATTCCTTGGCTTTTGACTACCTTTCTCTGTCTTCAAAGCCAGCAAGTACAGGTTGATTTCTACACATCACATGATTTGAACTCTGTTATTCTGCCTCCTTCTTCCGCATTTAAGAATGTTTGTGATTATATTCAGTCTACCTATATAATCCAAAATAATCTCTCTATTTTATGATGGGGGATTAGCAACCTACTTCCATCTTATATAATTCCTCCTCCTTTTCTTTTGTTTCAAAACATTAAGGGGATAAAAATAATTTTCTTACATGGATAACTCTTATGATACTTAACCCAGGGTTTTTACTGTGCCCATCACCAGACTACTGTTTGTTGTATCCAATAGGTAACTTTTGAACACTCATTCCCCTCACACCCTTCCCTCTTCTTGATTTCCAATGTCTTTTAAATCTCTTTGTGCCGGTGTGTGCCCATCAATTAGTTCTAAATTATTATTGAGTGCATGTGGTATTATTTTTTCCATTCTTGAGATACTTCACTTAGGACAATGGTCTCCAATTCCATCTAAATTGCTGCAATTCCTTTTTATGGCTGAGTAGTATGCCATGGTATAAATACATCACATTTACTTCATCCACTCATGAATTCATGGGCACTTAGCTTGATTCCACATCTTTGGAATTGTCAATTGTGCTGCTGTAAACATTCGAGTACAACCAAAACTGTGGTCAACACCACTGAGGGCATCAATTTTCTAGTTTGAGAGCATCAAACTAGAACTCTACTAGCAGAGCTACATAAACTCTAACAACTTTTGAAATCCACTAGACTGGCTAATTTCAGGGTTCAATTCTGAATTCTTTATTTTAAAGCAGTATTTTATGTTAATATTTCTTTTTTCATCATTTTGCCTAAAATTTCCTCTTTTGAGATGTTTGATCTCCAGGACAACAAACCATTCTTACAACAAAGTTTTTCTACTCTGAACCACTCAACTGATGGTTCAACTAGTTTTACAGAAAAAAATAAAATAAAAAAAAAAAAACAAGAATCCTCCAGAGACTATTTCTTATATGCTTCCTTCCCTCACTATATTCCTAGGTATTATATTTCACCTCCTTGGTTAAATAATATAATATAACATTTTATTATATTATAATAAAATTTTAATATAATATAATATTTTATATATTTTATTTATTATATATTTTATATTATATAATATAAAATATCATACAATATTTTATATTATGTTTGTAACCAGAAAAGAGCACCAATAGGCAAAGCAATTGTAAGCAAAAGAACAAATCTGGAGGCATCACTTTACCAGACTTTTCAGTTATACTACAAGGCTATTGTAACCAATACAGCATGGTACTGACACAAAAATAGAGATATAGACCAATGTAAAAGCACAGAGAACCCAGACATAAGACCATCCACATATTGTCATCTGATCTTTGAAATATTACTGTATTCCTAGGTATTATATCTTCAAACCAAAAAGATACATGGTTTGATTTTTTTTTTGAATTTTTTGAGCTATGTTTTATGGTTTAAGGTATGATCAATCTTGGAGAATGTTATGTACTGATAAGAATGTATATCCAGTAGTTTTGGGATAAAATGTTCTGGAAATGTGTATTAAGCCCATTTTTTCTAGTGTCCCATTTAAGTCCAGTGTTTATTTATTTTCTGTTGGATGATCTGTCCAGTTCTGTCAGTGAGGCATTGAAGTCCCCAGCAATTATGATATTGCTGGTTATCACTTTGTTTAGATCTAGTAGGGTTTGCTTTATGAATGTGGGCACACCTGCATTGTGGCGTAAATATTTAGGATTATTATGTCTTCTTGATAAATTGTTCCTTTACCATTATATAATGACTCTCTTTGTCCTTTCTTTATCACATTTGATGATTTTTCAAATAACTGGCTATCTGTGGCTGGCCAAGAAAGCTTACTGGATGCTCTATGGAGATTGGTTGGACTTGTGGGAAAGTAGAATTCACATTAAGTTAATAAGTTAAGGAGGCTGAGGGAAAAAGAGAATCATATTGCTGTAGGAAAAGAAAGAGATCAAGCTGAGGTCTTCTTTGTAAGACACATTCATATGACCAGGTTTAGTCTTGTTAATAACATGGCCTTTAATTACAATTCTGCTTGTGTTCATTGTATGTTGTTTCCTAGGCAGGGAAACTGGTAGGACTAATTTCTAGGAACATTCTCAACCTCTGACACTATCATCCAAATATTATTAAAGCATTTAATAATAACACCGAGTAAAAGTCAATAAAAATTAGAAGTTAGAAAGTTTGCAGATTTGATGGCTGTGTTACAGAAGGTGAGTGGTCAGGAAATATAATGATGCTATTTAAAAGATAGATGATATGTATCTGAAGCTCAGATAAAAAACTCTGCTTTAGTATACTGATTGTGCAGCCATGGATGGTACATCAACCATTGAAACCAAGTGTGATTTCCAGACTTAATGCCTGGGATAATGGTTGAATATGGGTACCATTCAAAAAGAGAGAGACTACAGTTGGGAGAAGCAAGATTCTTTTGAGAGAATATGAGTTTAGTTTTGTGCAAGGTAAATTTGAGGCCATTTTGGAACATCGAGTATATATGTCTAAAAATTAAATAAAAATAGGAGAAAAATGTGAAATAAAGACACCCAATGAGACTCATTAGCATAGGGCCAAGGACATTTCCTCCTTCAGGAAATCATGAGCCTCTTTAAACAAATATAATTTATTTCCTTTTCTCTTCTCCCATTTAACTTATTTACATATCTACCAATGAAAACATCATATGATGTAATTATTTGTTTACACATTCTTAAATTTGAAATTTCTACTGAAAATAGAGTTTTTCTATATTTGAAACTCTTTTATGTTTCTGAGAAATATATTCCAGTTGCCTTCATAGCACTGTGACTTGAAATGAAAACAATCTAATTTTCTATAGTTTCTCTAATATGTAATTTATTTGAATAGCATAAATACTATTTCCTTGTGAAATGTCTAGGTCTTGTCCTTATTCCAGTGATCAATAACTGAAATTTAGTGGTTTTACCTTAAGGAATGGCATTTCCACTATATAAAAACACAATAGGCTGGGCGTGGTGGCTCACGCCTGTAATCCTAGCTCTCTGGGAGGCCGAGGAGGGCGGATTGTTTGAGCTCAGGAGTTCGAAACCAGCCTGAGCAAGAGCGAGAACCCATCTCTACTAAAATTAGAAAGAAATTAATTGAACAACTAAAAATATATAGAAAAAATTAGCCGGGCATGGTGGCGCATGCCTGTAGTCCCAGCTACTCGGGAGACTGAGGCAGGAGGATCGCTTGAGCCCAGGAGTTTGAGGTTGCTGTGAGCT
>CAUYSK010110521.1:0-25723 GCA_963575035.1 Avahi laniger
AAGCAAACCGCCATTCAGTATTTCTAGATAGTAAGGAGAAAGTGAGGTTTCCTGTACTCCTTTTCCTAGGAGAGAGGGAAGGCACCATGCTAAAAGACATAGGAGGAATCAAGTATCAAGCCAGAAAAAGAGCCCTTTTCCCAATCTCTTGCTTTGTCCTCTTCCTTAAGGACATTTACTGAGTAAAAATTCTGTTAAGTACTATTTTCTAATGTCTTCTAAGGGAACTCTTAACAGCCTTGCAAAGACATATTTTGTTTGGTGCATCATCCCAGGTTTTCTCAATTCCTTTGCCAGTATGGCTGAAAGATTGGAGAAAGATGGAAAAGATGAGAGGTATTAGGATGTAAAAATGGAAGACCATCCCTGTGTATGCACCTACAAATCCATAGGTGTTTTTATGACCCAGGTATGAGGTATTAAGTATGAGGAACCTGACAACTCAACATAGATCGGGAATTTTGAAATATTTGCATGGTTAGTTCTGGAGCAATGATTGTTGTATCTTGAAATTCTTCTCTCCCATCATCAATGAGCATGACCAACCATCCCAGTTTCTCCAGATCTGTCCTGCTTTCAGCACTAAAACCCTTCAGCCCAGGACAAATTCAGATGGTCGGTCACCCTGTCTGCAACGTTCTGTGTCCTGACAGGTACTGGTGCGCTGGCTGTCCTGGCTCTGACCTGCGTGAAGAGGAATCTAACTAATGCGCAGAGCAAAGCAGGTGAAAAGGACTTAGAGAGGATCAGTAATCATACAAAATCACTGGTAAAGAAGATTCTGTCTCAGAAAAAAGAAAATGGTCTCCTTGGAAATGCATTCAGTACAGGAAACGCTATGCAGGTAAGTCAGCGGGCGAAGCGGGAGGCAGAGGGGAGTCGTGGAGGAAAGCCTTCTTATTGGCCCCCTGAGACCTTCTTACTCATTCCGTGTTTCCTGTAGCAACTGTGATTTTCTTCAAGTGATTTCCCTCCCCTGCCTGAAATGTATTCTTCTCACCTTCAACCTTTACCTCCCCATATCCAGTGCTCCTAGGAAGCTTTTCCTAATTACAGTCTAAGAAATTCTAGACTCTACTGCAATCTATCTTGTGCTATCATGTGCAGTTTTACACTTTACCATATACACTAGTCCCCCTTACCCATGTTTCTTTTTTTCTTTTCACTGTTTCAATTACCTACAGTCAACCATGGTCTGAAAATACTAAATGAAAAATTCCAGAAGTAAATAATTAATACATGTTAAATTGTGCGTCATTCTGAGTAGCATAATAAAATCTCACACCTTCCTGCTCCATCCCACCTGACATGTGAATCATCCCTTTGTCCAGTGATTTTTCCACACTGTACAGACTCCCTGCCTATTAGTCACTTAGTGGCCATCTTGGTTATCAGATCAACTGTCAAAATAACCCTTATATTAGTGTGGGGGATGGACATGCTTGATGCTCTGATTCAGGTGGGGCAAAGGCATTATATGAAACCTAAACATTTGTACCCCCGTAATATGCTGAAATAAAAAAATAACCCTGATATTACTTAATAGTGACCCCAAAGCACAAGAGTAGTGATGCTGTAGTATACTGTTACAATTGTTCTATTTTATTATTAGTTTATTATTGTTAATATCTTACTGTGCCTAATTTATAAATTCAACTTTATCACCGGTCTGTATGTATAGGAAAAAACATAGTATATTTAAGGGTTGGTACTACTATTCACAGTTTCAGGCACCTACTGGGGGTCTTGGACATTCATCTTAGGTCTCCTTTTGCAATAGTTTGTCTGTCAACAATACCTACTGAGTCCCTTCTATATGACAGGTATTTTTCCAGTGTTGGGATACAGGAGTGAATATGGCAGAGAAAGTCTGTTCTCATTGGAGCTATTATAGCTTGTGTTATTAAGCAGTTCCCCACCTTCCCAACCAGAGTAGTTTATAAGCTTTTTGATAGCAGGAAATATAGCTGAGTTATCTAAGTTGCCGCCTATGTAGTAAATGTTCAATAAATACTGAATTACTGGATTCTCTCTCTCTCTCTCTCTCTCTCTCTCTCTCTCTCTCTCTCTCTCTCTCTCTCTCTCTTTCTCTCAGGCCCTTTTTGTGTCATCAGACTATTACCAAGAAAGTGAATGGAATTGCCGACAAACTCTGGACACAGTGCTCAATGAAATTTCTCAAGGAACATTCAGTATTCCAATTGCCGCAGCCCAGATCTTACCTGCTGTGATGGGAAAGACCTATTTGGATGTTAACTCTTGTGTCCCTCTTTCAGGTATAAGTTCTAAAGAGCAAACTGTTTTGCCTTTCACCATAATGCCAAAAGCACGTGAGATTTAGGTGTTCTTACGGACCCAAAGTAACCAGACAAAGCTCTGAAACAGTTCCCAGAGAGAACTCAGTTCTCATTATGTCATCAGGAATTACAGCCACCTGAGGATTTTTTCTTAACTGGGTGCTAGATGTTATTCTTGGTTCAAACACTGATAAACAAGGTATACTTGATGAAGTGATGTCTACCTCCAAAGGTATATTTTCTGATTGTCGGGTATAGAGAGATCTGAGCATCCTTCCCAACCTAAACAAAATACAGAGGATCTGTTTTGTGACTTTGACTTTCCATTATCCACAGTGAGAGATGCATCAGGGAAAGAAGACATCTGTGTGGAAGGAATATGGCAATATTCTAAGAAAATTGTAGCCTGAGCCATCGATTCAAAAAATTATTTTACAACACGTATCTCTGTACATTCCTTGCTCTGCCACTTAAAGTTTCAGGAATCTTGGACAAAATGTTTACTCTAAGCTTCAGTTTTCTAATGTACAAAAATGGCAATGATGACAGTATCTAACATAGGTTTTTTGTGAAGACTGAATGAGATAATCCATGTGCCATGACTAGTACAGTGCCTGACACTTGATGTGTTTTCAGTAAGTGTTAAGAAATAAAAAGGATCAAAAAGGCAAGCACTATTGTATGCTGTACCAAGGCGGGAAAAAAAAAAAGTCTAGATCTTCTGTGAGAAATGGGAGCTGGGACAGCTGAATTGCTTAAATAGCTGGGATTTAAGCCAAATGCCGTCATTCATAAGCCAGTGAGTTTCTGGTTTTAGTTTCTGCTTTAGTTATATGACATATCTGCTTCTTAATTGGTGATGCTTCCTCCTTGTATCAAATCCATCTTTTTTCCATAAAGGAAAAACGTCCTTGGATAGAGGCTGAATAGGTGTACAATCTCTGACATAATTTTTATGATTCTGAATATCACTTTTGGCTTTTCTTTCTCCGCCAGGTAACTTCAACATTTCCACTTCTGTGCCTGTAACTGTGGCACCTCCTAAGTCATCTTCATTTATCTCTGTCAATTACTCTGTGAGAATCAATGAAACGTATTTCATCAATGTCACCGTGCAAAATGGTTCTGTCTTCCTGGATGTAATGGAGCAAGCTCAGAAACAGAACAAGACTATATTTGGGTACGTCTACCTAACCTAGGGTTAAGGTGTTTATGTCATTTCTAAAGACTCAGTAAGAACACATCCGCAGTGAGTCCAAAACACGTATAAAACACTTCTGGGTCAGTCCCTTTGCTAACCACCCCATCTCACAGCAGGAGTTTAAAAAGGGAGGTGAGATATTTCGTCTTCTAGCACATAACAGGTATTAAATTAATGTTCATTTAATGGATTAATGAATCTCAGGGCTTTCTCTTATTTCAGCAAAACTCCTTCAATAAACAGAACCTATTAGGTCAGACATTTTGGGTTTACAACAGTTATTCTTAACAATTTTTAAATCACTGACCCCTTTGAAAATCAGATGAATGCAATGAATGCTCATCCAGAAAAATGAACATTCATACAAAATTTGGCATTTAAATTGGGGGTTTCACAGATGTCCTGAAGCCTCTTCATCCCCCTCTTTCAAGAAATTCATGGACTCCTAAGTTCAGGTTCCCTAGCCTAGGAGGTCAAATATTAAAATTAAGATACTAACTTTGCCTCTGAAAAGTATCATTTAATTGGCTTCTTAAATCTAGTTGACATTTATTATGTTTAACAACACAATAGAGAAAGAATAATTCTGCTATAGAGAAAGAATAATTATACATATAATTACATATACATATGTATATAATATGTATATTTTAAAGGCTGCCTTCAAGGCCTTCCAGGAAGGTATATGACTATGAACTATGCAACAAACATTGACCATGTCACTTTTTAATAAACACAACATGAAATATCAAATTATTCTTTCCTGTTCCACTCTCCTAAAGGAAAACTCACCAATTTATGGTACCTCTGGGACTTGAGGTTAACACTTTCTTCTACTGCATTAGCATCTTCAACAGTTGCTATCTTGGGGTGGAAGTTTGAAGCTGTTGACCAAAAAGTGTCTAGTATGGCCAGAAGTGGAGCAGAAACCATGGACATCATTTCTCTAATTAAGGATGTAGAGTACCAGCATCAGAATCATCTGGAGTGTTTATAAAACATGCAGATTCCTGGGCCTCAGCCCAGACCTAAAAATCAAAGTATCTAGGGTAGGCCCAGGAAATCTGCATTTTTTTTGGAATGTCATCAAATCATTCTTAGATTCATTAAAGTGTGAGACTTGCTCACGTAGGGTTTCCTTTGAAAATTGTAAAGGCCTGTAACTCGTCCGCTGTTCCCCACAGTTTCACCATGGTGGAGAGTGAGTGGGGCCCCTACATCACCTCCGTTCAGGGCCTAAAGGCCAACAGTAATGACAGAACCTACTGGGAACTTCTGAGTGAAGGCGAACCACTGAGCCAAGGTAAGGAAAGACCCTCAGAGTGAAAGGCCCAAGCGTTCAGGCATGTGAGGGTGTGAGCCTTTGCGGGGAATGTCCCAAGGGGTTGGGAGAGAAAATATCCATTACTTGGTGATTAAGTGGTCAAATCATTTGAGCCATTTCTCGTTCTTCCTTTTCAGGAGCTGGTAGTTATGTTGTCCACGAAGGAGAAAACTTGCAGGTTCGTTGGAGCACATACTAATAAGCCCAAACCTTCCTCAACTGAGTAAAAGCCTTTTGCAATGGAATTCCATGCAAGAAATTGGCCTCATACCTTCCTTTTCACTTATCCTAATTCCAGTAGGAGAGTCAATAACCTCCCCTTCTCTCTCTGCATATTCAATAAAAGACTAACAACTATACAAAAAGAGTATGTTCTAAGCACTTCACTTTTTAAAGGATTTTAGAAGTTATTAGAGGGAAGACCACCTCAGGAAGAAGTATAAAGAGATTAGACCACGTGTCTAATAGTAGGGGTTCTACTCAGTGTTTCCCCACTAACTATCTAGGTGACTTTGGGCAACTGGGGAAATTAGAGATAAGGGTCTAGGTCTTAGGTTGCAGCTGCAGAAAGTTTGCAGGGAAACTGAATTCTCTGAGGCCTAGATGCAAAAGAGAAACCCAGTGGTCATATTGACTTCAGACAGGCAGTGGGTAGAGAGAGAAATGTTGCTCAAAGAAAGCGGGAGATGGGAGACTCATACATGAACAGTCAGCCTGTAGGCTGAGAAACAATACCATCTCTTCCCCCCAGCTCTGTCTCCCTTGGGTCCTACTTGTTCTTCTCCCACATTTATTTTCCTTTTATTTCAGAATAAATCACCCTGATATTCATATCACCAAAATCCACATGCAAAAAAATCACTTCCAATGTTTATTTTCACAGGATTCACATTTAAAATAAAAACAAAAAGCTGAATCGCGGGCAGGTGGCATGAGCTGGTTGACACTTTATACCGAGCGCCTGAGCCGCGCACAGATACGGAACCAGAAGTGCCTTTAAGATATCAAAGGGCAAAAGGAGCTTCCTATGAAGCATAAGTAATCCATTTAAATTAACTCTTCCCCCCCCAAAAAAAGAGCCTTCAGGTAGAATTAGTGAGATTGTTTTAGTAACGCCTTCTTCGTTACTCCTTGTGTTTTCTTAATGATCATCTTTGCTCCCGCCCTCCGCCGGCAGCCCTGCTTCACTGTCGGACTGAACCCTGTTCCTCCATACTGCCTCTGGCATGGATACTCGACTCTCAGGTGCAACTCTGCCCTGCCTTCATTAACTGGACGTGACCGATGCCCTCACAGAGGGACAGAAATGGATTCTGTCACTTGGGTCTGTGTCTCATTTTGAAAGCTAAATTAGAGAAGCTGGAGGCATGTTACCCTTCCAGGCCCCACGGAGCTGTTAGCACAGGGGCAGTTGTCAGATCTGTTTGTAGACTATACAATCTTTGTGAAATTGAAGGATAGTGGTTTAAGGTGACAAATACACAAAATGTTAGAACTGGCATCACTGTTCGTGAGTAGCGCGATCATAAAATTTATCATCCAACCAGGAAACTGTTAACAGCAAAAGCAAAGACTGTTAATAATTACACTTGAAAAAGAAGCCAGACAAGATGGCTCATGCCTGTAATCCTAGCACTCTGGGAGGCCAAAGAGGGACCAGCAAGAGCGAGACCCTGCCTCTACTAAAAACGGAAAAATTAGTTAGTCATGGTGGTGCTTGCTTGTAGTCCCACCTACTCCAGAGGCTGAGGCAAGAGGATCGCTTGAGCCCAGGAGTTTGAGGTTGCCGTGAGCTATGATGACCCCACTACATTCTAGCTGGGGACAACAGAACAAGACTCTGTCTCAAAAAAGAAAGAAAGAAAGAAAGAAGAGAAATTACTTCCATGCCTTAGACAACATGGAATGATTAAATCAAGCTGATTAACATATCCATCCTCTTATCTACTTAGTATGTTTTTTGTGGAGAGACATTAGAAAATTACTCTTAGCAATTTTGAAATACACATTAACTATAGTCACCCTTCTGTACAATAGGTCTAACAAATTTATTCCTCCTAACTGAAACTTTGTACACTTTGACCAACATTTTACTATTCCCTTCTCACCAACATCACACTGTACCCCATAAATATACACAATCATTATCTACCAATTAAAAATAATTTAATTTTTTAAAAACAAAAAAAAGGGAAAACTGGGACAATCTTGGGAAAACCAGTATATGTGGTTGGCTTTGTGACTAAGGAAGCTCAAGCAGAAAACACAAGCACAAATACAGTCCTGCATTGCCTAACAACAGGGATACATTCTGAGAAAATACGTCATTGGGCAATTTCATTGTACACAAACATCACTGAAAAAATAGGTCTAATTCAAATTGGTGACGAAGAAGTATTATTGAAAGTGAGCTAGCTAGCATCATTGAGAAAGAGTCATTGATCTCCAAGGGACCTATTTCAACCTTGCTACATACAAATGCCTCTAATCTCAGAGAGAGACAGGAAAGTTAATGAAACAACACTTCGTTAGCATTCCACTAACTTTGATTAGTGAAACCTAGTTCTGGCCACACTTGCCTTATGAGAAGCTCCTAAGTTTGAGACAATTACAGAACTGGACCAGTCCTCCAGGACAGGAACTTCCATTTGCTGCCACAGCAAAGAGAAAACACCACAAATAAATCTTACTGATGTCCAGAGAAAGTCAGGGTGCTTTGATACCAGAAAATTAGGCACAGGAGAAACAAGCAAATGAATAAATAAGCCCAGTCAATAGTTAGTCAGGGATTGTTAAAACGCAGTTGTTAAGAAATGTATGGTTTGGGTGGTTCCTGTTCTGCAAGTTATCTGCTGGCTGTAACAATCGTGTCATAATCAGCTTGCAAAAACCATGGTTGTAAGTGGGCATTTACAAGAAGAGTATGTTTAAAGAGCTGGCACACCAATGGTGGGCAGGTCATCGCAGGGTGGGCAGGAGCAGGGTCTGGACCCCAGAGTTAGCACCATGCCAGATTCTCGATCCCGTATTAGATGCTTATTGTTGCTTATTAGATGTTTATTGTTGCAGATTACCATGAATTTGTTATCTTACAGTTGTGGATGTCAGACGTCTCACTGGGCTGAAATCAAGGTGTTGAAAGGAATGTGTTCCTTCCAGAAGTTCTAGGGGAAAATCCATTTCCTTGTGTTTTCCATCTTCTGGAGCCTGCCCACATCCCATGGCTCATGGCCCCCTTCCACCTTCAAGCCAGAAATTGCAGCATTTTGACCTCTGCCTCCATCATCTCATCTACTTCCCTGACTCTAACTCTCCTTCCTCCCTTTTCCATGTATAAGGACCCCTGTGGTTACATCAGGACCACCCAGATAATCCAAGCTAATCTTCCTCTCTTAAAGTCAATTCATTAGCCACCTTAATTCTATGTGCAACTTTAATTACTTCTTGCCATATAATCTACCTAACATATCCAGGGTGATGACATCCTTGGGATGCGTGACATCTAGCGGGGGAGAGGAACATGTGGTGGGGGAGGGGGAAGAAGTGGCATTATTCTGCCTACTAACCCTCCAGCTCGTATACCCAAATTGTCTTCCTGGTCTCATCTGCTACCATATACCATGTATTGGATATATATTGCTCCATAACGTTACCCTAAAACTTAGTGGCCTAAAACAATATTCGTTGTCCCACAGTTTCTGTGGGTCAGGAATTCAGAAAGAGCTTAACTGGGTCCTCTGGCTCAGGGTCTCTTATGAGGTTGCAATCAAGATTTCAGCTGGGACTGCCTTCCACTCAAAGCTGGACTGGGGAAGAGTCTGCTTCCAACCTCATTCACATGGCTGTAAGCAGGATTCCTCCCTCCCTGGATGCTGGCTGGAGGCTACTCTCAGGAGCGGGACGTGGGCTTCTCCATAAAGCAGCTCACACTTGGCAGGAGGCTCATCACCACAGCAAGCAAGAAGAGCCAGGAAGTGTAAGCAAAAGGGAAATCAGTCTCATGCAACCTCCTCTCATCCCTTTTGCTGCATTATATTAATATTTATTAGAAGTGAGGCCAGCCCACACTCTAGGTAAGGAGACTACACGAGGGAATGAATACAGGGAGACAGGAACATGGGGCCACATAAGAAGCTGTCTTGCACACCCCAATATATACCCTGTGCTCTCACCTCAAAACCACCAGCATTCTCCAAGAAAGAAAAAAGTGTTTTATAACGCATATTTATTTGCTCATTGATTCATTCATTCAAAAATATTTACTTTATTCATACTGTGAGCTAGGTCATGTTGCAAGTGCTGGGGAGGGAGCTGTGAGCAAAAGAGACAAAGCCCCTGGCCCCTTGGAGCAGACGTTCTAGTGGGGAGGAAGGCAAACAATGAACAAGCCCATACATGGCATGATGGGTCACAGGGTGATGAGTCACAGCAGGAAAGGGGCTTGGCGGGTGTCGGTGGAGGTGAGGCTGTCTCACAGATGGTGGCCTGGGAAGGCCTCTCGAAAAGCCTACCTTTGAGCAGAGACATGAAGGAAGCGAGGGAGCCGCCATGAGGCTGTTTGGAAGAAGAGAGGCCAGGGAAGAGGGGACATCAAGAGCAAAGGTGGCTGATGTGTTCGAGGAACAGAAGTTCCACACGGCTGCAGCAGAGTGAGCGAAGGTGAAAACGGTGGGACCTGAGGTAGGAAAGGAAATCAGAAGCCAGATCTTCTAAGGCCTTGTAGGTCACTGAGAGGACTTTGACTTTTATTCTCAAATGAGAGCTATTGGAGAACTTCCCCTTAAAAGGAGCTACTTAAAAAATGCAGAAAAAAATTAAGCCCCCTCCTTCGTAATTTCAAGCGACTATGTACCATACTCTCTTATAAGGAGGTATACTTTTGCTTTACAATGCAGCTGCACTTCTGGGGAAAATATGTATATGTAATCATTCCCACGTTTTTTCTAACTACTTACTTTAAAAGATAACATCTAAAAGCCTTGGGTGTTTGTTTGAGACTGCTTTTATTCCCAGATAAGGAAAGAAAAATCAAACAAAACCATTTCATGGAAACTTAAATAAATTTCTTGATTAATGTCAAACACCTTTGAAGAAAGAGTCTAGGCCAGAACCCAGGTCCAGGCCAACTTAATTAACTGTATGAAGCCAGACTCCACCTGGCAGTTCCTTACCTGAGAGCCTAAAAGGACATATTGTAAAGCAGGTGCCTTGGACCATAAAATGAGCTGATGCCTACAAATCCCCCAACCTCAAGGCAATGGCTGGGGATAAACAGCCAGGAGGTTTTCTGACCGATACAATAAGACCTGGGAGAGGTCTTGCTGACACTGGCACATTAGCCAAACGTCCCAATGCAATGACCCAGGATTTTGGAAAAGGATGCTTTCTCATTGTTGTCCTCACTGCATGCTCAGCCCTAAGCTTCCCATAGGACTGTGTTGCCTAGAAGTCACCTTTGGACACCTTGGAGGGTCTATAGTAGGTAAACTTAGATAAGCAAATGGAAATTAGCTGTATCAGGGAAGAAGAGGTCAGCATAGGTAGTGAGGAGTGGTTGGGTCCAGGGACAGACTGTGTTACAAAGGGAAGCACATATAAGAGAAGGTAGAGAAACACTCCACTTGCAAATACTGGCACCTGTGGACAGGAGACGTGGACAGGACAGAGGACAGGGAGATGGCCTGGTTCACCCTCCACCTCCTGAGCCTTCTCTGGGCTGTGGCTGGGACCAGTATCCAGACCCGGAACTCTTGTTGTGAGTATGATGTTTTTTCCAAGGAAGTCAAGGAGCCAGTTACCTGGAGAAAGGCAGAGACCTCAGACACTGAGGTCTGTTAGTGAGAGATGGAAGTAGGACTGCAGGAATGATGGTCACGACACAAAGACAGACACTTGGTGACTACTGTAACCAGACAGCACCACCAGAGGGAGGTTCTGGTACCTGCTGAGAACAGAGCATATCCTAAATCGTTAACACGCTTCATAGCAGAGTGAGAGAAAGAAAATGGATGCAAGGAAATCAGTGATTTCTAGGAAGGGGCTAGAATTCATGTGAAATGCTGTGAGCCATATTATTTGGAGTTACCAAATAAAAAATCACTTTCTTAAAACCATGAGTTATTTGAGAAGATGTAGGCACTAACTGGGCTCTAAAGAAAAATCTCAATGTTTTCTCCCATTCTCTTCAGTCACTTGGGATACCAATGCTAATCAAGTCTTCTCCTAAAGGGTGTAAGAGACACAGGAATCATGTTTCTGAGAAGGAACAAAGATTCAGGGATTGGTAAGTGGCTTTTTTCTCCTCAGCCGTCCCCTCTGCACAGCAGCCCTTGGTGGATGGCATACAGGTGCTCATGGAGAACTCGGTGACCTCATCTTCCTTCCCAAACCCCAGCATCCTGATTGCCATGAACCTGGCCGGAGCGTACAACGTGGAGGCCCAGCAGCTCCTGACTTATGAGCTCATGGCCAGCGACACGGCAGGTGAGACCCCTGAGCCCCTCACGTGCTTCCCTGAATCTTGTACGCCACTCTCCACCCCCAGATCCCAACTTCGTGTCCCCCACCCCAGTGCTGCCTCTGGTTGTAACTTAACTATCCATGCACCTTCCCCTACATACCTGTAAGATACCTGGAAAGAAAGATGGGGCAAGTCAGAGCATTCGTGGAGAGGGACAGTAAGGGAGAGAGAGCGCTAGACTAGATGTGGAAAGAGCAGGATTCCAGTCCTGGCTCCGCCACTTATTAGCTCTGTGACCTCGAACAAGTCACTTGATCCTGCTCAGCCTCACCTTCCAGAAGATTCTAATCACAATAACACAACTACTAATAATAACAATGATAATAATAAATAATCTCTGTTCTGCCTACCTCCCAGGAGTTGTCTTGAGGCTCGAGTTAGATATTAAAGCTTAAATTACTTCGTAACTGTAAATTTTTAGGTATTTTATACGATTGTATAGGTATTCTTGCTGCTTTTCTAAGCAAATGCCAGAGATTCTTGATGGACTCATCTGTCTGTACAGAGGCCACCAGATTAAATACAAATATTTCCTTAAGTATTTTTTTCTGTATTTCTTTCTTTGGAAAGACAGATCAAAAAACTACTCACACTATTAAAAAGTCAAAATGATCTGGATAAGAAGCAGAGACCCATGTTCAACTACTACTAATACAAAAATTAAAAGAAGAAGAAGCAGAGAGCTCAGCCCTGGCCCCTGGTGGTGTCTCCCCTGCAAATGTCTTTGCCTAACTGCTTTGTTCTCTCCTCTGCAGACCTGACCATTGGTCAACTCGCCCTCACCATTATGGCCCTCACCTCCTCCTGCCAAGACCCTGGGGATAGAGTACCAACTCTGCAAAAACAAATGGAGAACTGGGCACCTTCAAGTAGGACCTCGCTAGAAGGGAGGGGAGAGTGAGGCGCGTGGTCCTCCCTGGGAATTTTAAACCCAGAAAGGGAAAGGGTGGGGTGCGGAGAATGGAAAGTCAGGAAACAGACACAGGCACCCTTCGCTCTGGTCTCTCTGATAATCCGACAAGTGAGTCTCTTCCAATCCAAAATGATCCAGAAAAGACCATTACCCCAGGGACAGACTTGTCAGGCACCTCCTGTCTGAAGACAACATCATCCCTTCTACTCTATCCAAATGCCAGATGACGCTCTTGTTCTGAGGAACCCAGAAGCTGCCCTTTGCCAATACTGTGTATTTCCTTGGGGATGGGTTTTCTAGCAGTTTCATTTAAAGTTTTGGCTGTTTCTTGTTCGCAAATGTCCTCATGTTGAATGTTAGTCTAATGAAGGTGCTCTGTCCCCTTGTGAGGCTCCGATGCGGAGGCGTCAGCCTTCTACGGACCCAGTCTGGCGATCTTGGCACTGTGTCAGAAGAACTCCGAGGAGACCTTACCAATAGCAGTCCGCTTTGCCAAGACCCTGCTGGCCAATTCCTCTCCCTTCAACGTGGGTGAGTAGGTCGCCACTGCCTTGAGCTGGGGACTCCAGAGGCACAGAACTCTGAACGGAGCAGCTGGCCGGGAAGTGGGAGGAGAGAGCTTTGCGTGGAGGAGGAGCTGAGGACTATCAGCCTGTCTGTAGACGGAAGTTACTTAGTAAAAGTCTGTTGGACACGTCAGTTAAGGAGTACATGAAGTGAAGGGAGATAGTAACGTGCAGCAGCAAGGACAATACTTGAAATGTCTGGCAGCTGCAGAACCTCCACTGGGAACAATAAACGTGCACGCAAGTCAGAGAGTTGTTCCCACACCGAATGTTAATGTCTTGCCTTATTCCTGCCCTGCACCCCCTCTTTAATGACTACTGAGGCTTCCTCTGTCCGTTTTCCTCAATGCTTCTCCTTATTCTCTCCATCCAAATACTCTCTATTAAGCAGCTACTTTCTGAACCCTAAAGCCACGATGCTCCCCTTCAAGGAAGCTCTGGGACCACCTTATTTCTTTGTTCTGCAGGGATATGTGCTTGTGAATGGACGCGTTTTCCTCTACAGCGCCACGGTGCCCCTTTTCTGTCCACCCTCCTGTGTATAGTGATCCCTTCTCTGTGGGGGCCCCGGTCACAATCCACATTCATGGTCACTTTTTCTCCTCTGCCACCCTCTACAGAGTAGCATTATGTGCCTCATCAGCAACCTCTTTTGTCTGAGTTTCTATCAGACAAGTAGCTGAACAATACCCCTAGTACTCTCCCCATGGGCCAAGAACAGAGCGGTCCCCCTTTCCCATCCAGGACCTCACGCATTGCTGGGGCGTCTCTGCCTGTTCAGGAAGGTCGGACTTCCTTGCCTCTGGGTTTCAATAATAGTATCACCTTTAATGAAGTTATGCAACTTTCAGGTGGAGATTAGGGTGGGGAGGGGAAGATCAATGAAATCAAAGGTGCCATCTGGTCAGTCTTTCATTGGTTCTGGTCTTGTGATCCCAGGGCTTGCTCATTCAGCCCACGCATGTGTACTGCATGCAAGTAATGAAAAAGTTGCTGTGCTGGGTGCTATGGGGGATGCAAAGTTCCCACCATCCAACAGTTCACAGAGCACAGTCACAAAAAAAACCCAGCAGAGGCAGCAAGATTGCAAAACAGGTATAAACAACAAAAGGTGAAGTTCCAAAAAGAGACCGCACCTGCTGTGCCGAGATGACCAAGAGGCTTCATCGAAAGGTGGTGATGGCGGGGCCTTCGAGAACTCGTGACATCCTGAAAGATAAACACCAGCACCAGAGAAGTGGGATGGAACATACTGCCAGCCTACATTAATTAAAAGCACAAGCTGTTGAGTTGTACACATCTGGATTCAGGTCCTGGCACTGCTCCTCACTGGCTGTGTGGCCTTGAGCAGTTACTTCACTTCTCTGAGCCTCCATTTCCTCATCTCTTAAATGGAGATAATTACAGGTCCCATTTCTCAGGTTGTGCTAAGGAGTAAATGAGATCATGTAACCAGGATACAGTAAGCACACAATAAATGTTAGCTGTTCATTCGTTGTGGTGGTGATTTTAGTGTCTTACTTCCCTGTGATTCACAGACACAGGAGCAGTGGCAACTTTGGCTCTGACCTGCATGTACAACAAGATCCCCGTAGGTTCAGAGGAAGCTTACAGAACCCTGTTTGGTCAGGTACTAAAGGATATTGTGGAGAATATCAGCATAAGGATCGAAAGCAATGGCATCATCGGAAACATCTACAGTACTGGCCTCGCCATGCAGGTAAACACATCCCGGACGCTCCTGGTTGGGTCTGTGCCAATAAGCCTGGACGGTAGGATCAAGATTCCAGGCTTCTGCTAACATCTCTGTGAAAGTCCTACTAGTATGACTGGAGGTATATTCCTTGTAGTACCTGTTCCTCAGTTTATCTACTGGTAAAATGCAGGCGAGTGTTAATTCCTTCCTACCTTATGGGTAAAGTGTGAAATTCTATATTAACTCATTTCCCTTCCTTGGGGAAAAAAAAGAAAAAAAGAAATCAAGAAATTTGTTAGTTTATTATTAATAATGATCAATTCATTAATAATATTTATAGACTATTGAATGTTTGAGGTATAAACAGACAACAAGGATATTACAGCAGGTCCTCAAAAAATATGGAATTTTCTGATTCAGTCTTACCAGCCACATGTTCTTTTGTAAGCCCTTTATCCTGATCCAGAAAAAGCAGATTTTTATTCAAAATGATTAATGAAAATGATCCGAAGTTGACTCGACCTCGCAAAAACCCCTAGTAAGTGGTAGAGCCAGGTCTGTCTGGTAGCCACGTCCATACTCAATCCCATGCTTCCCTAGTGTGTATTCCCAGACTTGGATTCTATAAGATTCTGTAAGATGTCAGATTTGATAGACCCAAATCCAACACCCTGCCTCCACCCTGGTTGATTAGGACAGCATCCTTCATGAAAGGCAGAGTGGGCAAAGATAACCAACTAGAATCAAAAATTAAAAGCCATCTGTGGCTGAATCCTCTAATCCAAACTAAAAAGTTTGTGTTCCAAAGTCTCAAAATATCCTATGGGATTAATATAAAAATTGCACCATAAGCTCCCCAGCTCAGAAAGCCCAGGAAAGGAAAAATCATGAAATTATGACACCAGCCCTAAACCTAATATACCTCTGGACCTCTGTTAGAAAGACATCGTCTCCTGAGGGAAACAATAGAGACTGGTATAGGTATTCCACACAATAACGGTTAGAAAAGGGCCTAAACAGCCCAGGAATTAGTTCATGTTAAACACAAGAGTGAAAACAAAGCTCTCACTCCAATAGCACGGTCAATGAGATTCTGTCCTAGAACAAAACCCTGGTTTTTTTCCACGGCTGAATCATACAAGAGCATTCCAAGGGTTTGGGTCTGTAAAGCTTTGTGGAAGAAAAGAGACAGTATGGAAGGAATATAAAATGGTTTGCGGGTGGGAAGGTTGTGTGTGTGTCTTGTTTAAAATAACCTTGCTTCAACTTAGCACCAGAGAAATGTTTACTTTTCTAATTTTGTTTGTGAGCTCTGTTTGGTATTTAATCACCTGCTAGGTACACAATGATAAGCTGTTCCTGGGAATTAAAGCTTTGCCCATCAAGAGGCAAGACCTCATCCATATCCAGATGCCGAAGGCCACGAGGCTTTCCTGTTAGTTGGGGTCCTTAACCTCTTCCCACCCTCCTTACTGCCCCTAGCTGGAGTTTACACAGGCAGCCTGAAATCTGAAATCACCAGCTGTCTAAATACATAACCTTTTCTAATCTAAAATGTTCTGGTGTAGAAAATCAAAGGGCTCTGAAGCTATAACAACTTGGGTTTGAACCCCAGACCTGGCACCCTCTCAGGCAAATCTTGAAATTCTCTGAGTTTCATTTTCCCTACAATAGCAAGATTGTAATTAGGTTAAATAAATGTGGTATGCAAAAAAAAAAAAATCACAGGACAATGTCATGCTTAATAATTGTTCCTGGTCTCTCCCAGCAGAACAGTAGTGCTGTTAAACCTCCTTTTCAGCCTTTGCTCACTCTCTTCCAAGATGTGCATGCCCTTCAAGTGGCCCCGGGGACCCTCACCCCTTCCCAAAGGCACTCATGAGGCATATCCTCTGTTCTAGAACTGTTCTTCTTTCTTCCATCAATATTTGGCTTCTTTCAAGTTTCCTCTAATATGAACTTAACTTTGAAAAGGGATCTGACAAACTTCTTGAAAAGTTACTGATGACCTCTAACAGTTTAATGTATTTCTCCAGAGTGTTGGCATTGGTAATTTTAATCCCAAGGGGCTACATCTTGCTTAGTGGAATTTGGGAGATGCACAAGATGAGTGAACAAGATATTGTTGCTGGGGAGTACCTGAGGCCCCTTTAAACCAAACTGCCTTGTAAAGTGGCCTCTGTCCAGAGCCATGGTTCACAGTTGCCAAGGTCAACAATGATGATCGCAACTGTCTGGTTCTACTACCGCCCCTAGCTGAGAAAGCCATTTCTGACTCCCCTCGACTTTCTCGTGTTGCCAATCTCACGCTTCAGGTGAGTTATTCATCAGCAATCCCAGCGCATTAACATGCTCTGGTGGCCACAGTCAGCACAACTCTAAAGGGAGAGAGGTGGTAATGGCAGCATCCACATCACACATTACAAAATGTTTTTATATGTTAGCCCTTTGGGACCTCAAATGATCTCCCCAACTATAGGCAGAAATTATGATTTCTATTTTACCCGTGAGATATAAAACTCAGAAAAGTTACATGAATTTCTCGATGTATTAATCAAGACTCATTTTGCAAGTAACAAAAACCCAAGTCATTTTTGCTCAAGAAAAAAATGGGGATTCACTATATTTTGTTCACACTGGGAACTCCAGGGCTGGATTAGGTAGTTTCAGGAATAACTAGAAGAAAGGGCTCAAATCATGATACCAGGGATCAGTGTTTTTCTATCTCTCGGCCCTCGTTTCCTCATTCTCTCCTGCTGCTACTTCTTCAAAGCAGCTGAAGAAGATGGTCACTAGCAGGTCCATGTTTACTTATATGATCTCAGTTGAATAATCCCATCAGGAAAAAAAATGTTTCTCTCTCCCAATGTCTGTATGTCAGGGAAGGACTCTGATTAGTGCATATATCCACCTATCACTGTTACCAAGGGGATGGTGCATTATCATCAGCCCAACCCAGGCCACAAGTCCACCCCGTGGCCAGCATTGTGGAGCCTCTGACTGATGGTCCTGACAAGATCACAAAGTGAGGGAGAAGTCCATCAAAGGATGTGCATGCCAGTGCAAAACATGAGGTCTATTCTTTTTATGTGGCCAGGTTGTCCTAGACTAAACCTCCCTCTGGAGTGTGCTTTGCCCAGCTCTCATGCTCACCCTACGTGCAAGAATTGTTAGTAAATACAGCAGCCTAATAGTGTTCCCTGGATCTGGTCATTGCACAGATATTTGTTATGTGACTGCTAGGTGATAGACACTGTGCTAAGGGGTGGAGATATAGCACTGAAGAAGACAAATGTAGTTCCCAACCTTGCGTAGCTTCAGTTTTGGATTCAAGGTGACTGGATGATCACAACAATTGGTGACCAAGTCTGTCTTTTATAAGGTGTGTAAGGGCCAACTCTCAGCATCTATGCCTAATCTCTCTCTCTCTCTCTCTTTCTTTCTCTCTCTCTCTCTCTCTCTCTCTCTCTCTCCCCCCTCTCTCTGTCTTTCCCCTCTCTCTCTCTCTCTCCTTTCTCATCCTGTCCCAGGCTCTCTCTGTAACACCTGAGCAACCTAACGAGGAGTGGAACTGCGAGAAGACTATAGACATAATACTTGATGAGATTAAGCAGGGGAAATTCCACAACCCCATGTCCATTGCCCAAATCCTCCCTTCACTAAAAGGCAAGACGTACCTAGATGTGCCGCAGGTGTCTTGTAGCCCTGGTAAGAACTCTTTTAATATCTGCCTCTTCTTACATCATAAACCAGAAACTCATGCCAGGAATAATATGTGGATCATTGTTAAGTGACATACTGTCGTGTTATGTCCATTATTCTCATGCGAGTAGAGCATTCCTGACTTCCAGTCCCCAAAAGTGCACGCTAGCATACAGCCATAGCATCCTGCCCTGAGAATTCAGCCCCATGTCCACTTCATTCATCGTACATTTATGGGCAAAGCATTGTGTGGGATGCTATGGAAAGAAGGTCCATGGTCCTGAAAACCAAATCACATACAGCTTCATTCATTCATTTGACAAATGTACCACCAAACATTATGCATATCTTATCATATCTGCTCTTTACAAAGTGAGGAGACAGATATGTACACAAATACTATAAAAGCGGAATAAAGATATAAGTATTAAGTAGAAATTAAAGCTATATACTGTGCAAAAGCAAAAGAAGAAAAGTCATGACCAACTGTTGATTTTTTTGTGGAGGCTTAAGAGAAGAGAGTTCACATTTAAGCTGAGCCTTAAAGATCTAAATATGAAAAACTTGATGCTCACAGTACACCAAGATGAGATAGAAACTCAACATTCTACTTTTTAATTAGAAATATCTTCATTTTACCCAATTATTAATGTAATTCAGAGATACTTAAAATTCAACCTTTGCAAAAATATGCATTTAGAAAATAAAGGGTCCTGACCGAGTGCAGTGGCTAACGCCTGTAATCCTAGCACTCTGGGAGGCCGAGGCAGGTGGATCGCTCAAGGTCAGGAGTTCGAGACCAGCTTGAGCAAGAGCGAGACCCCATCTCTACTAAAAATGGAAAGAAATTATCTGGACAACTAAAAAATATAGACAGAGAAAAAAATTAGCCGGGCCTGGTGGCACATGCCTGTAGTCCCAGCTACTCGACAGGCTGAGGCAGAAGGATTGTTTGAGCCCAGGAGTTTGAGGTTGCTGTGAGCTAGGCTGACACCATGACACTCTAGCCAGGGCAACAGAGCCAGACTCTGTCTCAAAAAAAAAAGAAAATAAGGGGTCCTGTATAAAAATTTTATCACCTAAGAGATAACTAGTGTTTGGTATGGATTCCTCCAACTCTTCTTTTTAATCAAATATCAAAACAAAGTATTATTTCTCTTACATTATACAGACTTCCTAAGACAAGAAGATATTAATAGGCTTATTATCTATCTCAATTTACAATCTACAGAGACCAAAATCAAGCAAATTGATCCCAATTATACCAAACACTACCACATTCACTTAACTCCTTAGGCTGCTTCCCAATAATTTCCCAGCTTTAATGAAGTGGCCATGGAGTCCTTCCAGGATTCTACACTCGTTGTTCAAATACTTTGTTAAATTGTATGAAACTCACTATTTTCATGAAATGTTTTCTGTGATGAGTTACCAATAACAGATATTTTGCATTCATAATACAAACCCCATTATCTTTGCTCTTCACAGGTCATGAGGTGCAACCAACTCTGCCCAACGATCTTAGCCCTGTTCCCACCTCAGCAACCAATATCACTGTCATATACACCATAAATAACCAGCTGAGGGGGGTAGAGCTACTCTTCAATGAGACCATTGATGTTAGTGTGAAAAGTGGATCGGTGCTACTTGTTGTCCTTGAAGAAGCACAGCGTAAAAATTCCATGTTCAAGTGAGTGTTACAAGTGGTGTTCACCATTTTCTCCAGGTCTAACCTGAATTCCAGTTCTCTCTCTCTCTCTCTTCCTTCATTTTCTTACTTTTTTTTTCCTTTTGATCATTTAATAGATTATTATTTGACAGCCTCTTGAGGAGCTTGCAATCTAGTAAATAGGCAAGTCTCTCATGAATAATTAAATCATACAAGTCAGTATATGATGGAGTTTTAAAAACAGAAATTGAGAGGAAGGAAAGTCCATTGTGGATTAGAATAGTCAAAGAAAGCTCTGTGGCTTTGGACCACAAAGAATAGGTACTACTTAGGAAGATGTGGGAAGAGGTTATTGCAGGAAGAAGAAATGGGTATAACAAAGCATTTGCAATGACGTAAGCAAAAAATTTGGGGTCAGCAAATAAGCCAGCTTGACTAGAGGATAGAATACATGACTAAATTGAGTCAGTGATGTTTACAAGGGTAGGTTTGGTGAAGCCTGAAATGCCTGACTAAAGAGACTGGACTTCATTTTATGGGCAAGCATTGCAAGCTTTTGACTAAGAAAATCCATGATGTAAAATGTTACTTGGGTGGTGAGAATGGGAGACAAGGCTGAAATCTAGGGCACGACTACACTAGTGAAGCTGTGAAGTGATGAGGACCTTATCCAGGATAAACGGACTCACATCAAGGAAGCCTCCCCAGGGCTCCGTGAGTGACCAGATGTGGAGGTCAAGAGAAAGAAGCTTCAGAACTATTCACAGGAGTGTTGAGAAGAAAGAACACCTTTCAAAAAAATAGATTTAATTCCTTAGACATGTTTAATGGTGGGTCTTCATAATAGAAATATCAGCAGGCTTGGGGAGGTATAGAAGAAGTTCTAGGAAAAGATGTCAGGACAGGCAAAAAATATTGGACAGTCATCTGAAAGAGGTGATGGCTGAAGTTAAGGAGCTGTGCAATAGGTGGCAGATATATGTACCAATTAAGACAGATCCAATTATCCCCACTTTACAGATAGAAATTTTAGGCCCAAAGAAGCTAAGTAACATTCCTAAGACCACATAATGTGTGACCAATAGAGCTGAGAGCTGAACCCAAATTGGACTGACTCTGATGCTCATGTTCTTTCCATGCTGCTGTCAGGGAAGAGCAAGATACAGAAATAAATCACAGAGGAGAAAATTAAACTCTGGGGAAATGTTGATAGTTTGCAAAAATAAGAAGTGGTAAGGAAATATGGAGAAGTCTAAGCTAAAGGAGTAAAGAAGTGCCAAGTCATGGAAAGGAAAAGAGGAGATACTTTCAAAGAAAAGAAGATATGATCCAAATTCTGCAGAGAGATGTCAAAGAGGAATACCGACAAAAGCCAAAGAAGTGACAACTGAATGATATTACATGGGCACCAGGCTCTGTCGAGCACATTGCATCTGCTGCCAACTGCATGGCGCCATAACTTCCCTAACTTATAGAGGCAGGTCAGGATAAAAGTTGCACTTCAACCCCTCTGAATAGATTATGCTATACTTCTCTGAGCTTAGCTTTAATTGTGCCTGATTTTTCTTTTTCTGGTTGTAAATGCAATAGATACACATAGCAGAAATTTTGACAGGAAAAACAGAAAGAAGAAAACAAATCATCTGTAGTCTTTCCACAATGTAACCACTGCTAAGGTTTTTTATAATTTCGTAGATGTGTTTTTTCTATGCATGTTACAAATAGTTGTGTTCCATCAATTACATGGGCCAGACAGCTATTTCATGTCAACTTTGGATCCCATGATTTCACTGAACATTATTATGTATTTTCCCACATTACTGAAAATTATTGAAAAATATAATTTTTGTAACATCCAAATAGTCAATCTTGGATATTCATTCCATTACTCATCTAATTATTTGCCCATTGTCGGATATTTACATTTTTTAATTTTCTTATTGATAGGTGTTTAAAAAATCCATTCATTTTAATTTCATTTAATTCCAAGTGAATTAATTTCATATTCATTAGTCATTTGCATTTTCTCTTTTGAGCATGATTTTATCTTATCTTTAAAGCATTCAGGATGTCTCTGTCCCCTTCATCTTACCCCCTTATTGCCTGACCTAAAGGGAGGTAGTAATCATACATGATTTTTTTCTTAGATTTGAAACTACAATGACATCTTGGGGCCCTGTCGTCTCTTCTATCAATGATATTGCTGAGAATGTTAATCATAAGACTTACTGGCAGTTCCTTAGTGGCACAACACCTTTGAATGAAGGTGAGAGAAGAAAAGGAATGGGCACTTATTCCATAGTTTGAAGGCTATACTCCTTAATTCTTTTATTTAATTCATTTAATCAATAAATAACTGTGAAATTCTATATGTATATATAGTAGTTGTATATACAGTAATTACATATATATCTATATGCATATATTATGTCTGTACATATACAGCCATTAGATAGATCAATTCTATATGTAATGGTGACTTTCTTTTTACTAAGAAGGAAAGTAAGTCTTACAGACATGAAAGGGACAAGTATGAGGCATGTATTTAGCATGTGAGAGCAGATAATCAAACCCAGGTTTACAAACTCTAGGACAAGTGTGCTTTCTACAATAGCTTCACTCAGAATTCATTCGTAGTCTTTTTTTTGCTGTAATGGTTTTTTAAAAATCTCCAAAAAAAAGGAAGTCTGTGTGTGCATGTTTGTGTGGAGAAAGCAGGAAGAATAAAATTCAGGTTTCAGTAAAACCTTAATATTTGTTAAAGTTTTTGCACAAATATTAAAATATTCTCCAACTTAAAGAGCACTGGTATATGGTTTTGTCTAAGCATGATGTTACCTAGTTAACCTGAGGTTAATTGTCACCATGCACAGATACGTAAAGCCAAACAAAGTCAACGTAGAGCCAAGGTCATGGTTTGGTAAAGATAACTTCGTTATCCAATATTACGATGAGAGAGATGTTTTTCTTAGAGTCTATCATGTATTCAAGAAAATGTGGCCAGTCGGATTTTGTGGAATTGCAGCAAAACATATAACAAAGATCTTGGAGTCACACAGGGCTTGGTTAGACTCTCCTTCTGTTATTTTCTAGCTGCATGAGATAAGTAATAAATCTTCTCTGAGCTACAGTTTCCACAGCTATAAAATGAACATAGTAATAACCACTTCTTGGGTTATTATGAAGATTAGAAATAATGTGCTTAAAATGATTAAATAGAGTCCCTTTTGTATGTCATGTGTTTGAAAATGGTAGTCATCAATGTTATTATTAGTTTTCTAACCACTTTCATCTCAAGAAATTGCCCCAGGAACTTAAACCAGGCTCATTTTCATGTCTGCCAATTACTTTTATTCCCTGGGAGAAAGAATGGAAAAGAGAAAGGCCTCTGGAATCCCTAAAGATTTAGGCCTGAAATTGTCATTCTTTCTGTTGCTTGTACCCGAAAGATCATGGATATTGTCATCACCTATCTTTCCTGTCTTGAAAGACAAGAAGTCTCAACACACTGCCGTATTTTATTTCTTACAAAATCTTCAAAAATGAACATGAGGTCCTCCATGTTCTAATTTTGGCTTAAAGAAGCCATTTTACAATAACCATCACTTATTGCACAATTACTATGCGTCAGGTACTGTATTAGGCACCCAACAGTCATTATTTCTAATTCTGAAAATAATTCTTCAGAGTAAATATTATTAACAAAAGTTTAAATGTGAGGGCCGGGCACGGTGGCTCACGCCTGTAATCCTAGCTCTCCGGGAGGCCAAGGCGGGTGGATTGTTTGAGCTCAGGAGTTCGAAACCAGCCTGAGCAAGAGCAAGACCTCGTCTCTATGAAAATTAGAAAGAAATTAATTGGACAACTAAAAATATATAGAAAAAATAAGCTGGGCATGGTGGCGCCTGCCTGTAGTCCCAGCTACTCAGGAGGCTGAGGCAGGGGGATCCCCTGAGCCCAGGAGTTTGAGGTTGCTGTGAGCTAGGATGATGCCATGGCACTCTAGCCCAGGCAACACAGTGAGACTCTGTCTCAAAAAAAAAAAAAAAAAACGTTTAAATGTGAGGAAAAAGAAACATACATCTTAAGGGGCTTGCCCAAAGGCACAGTCCACAAAATGGCAACCTAGAGACTGGAAACGAGAACTCCTTCAATCCCAATTCCATTTTCTTTCGATACTAATCAAATTGTCCATTTCTCTCTGGAGTGATTTTACTCCTTTAACAAATTTAATGGGCTGATCCTTGGGGGACGGGGTGTGGAGGTGGTCACACGTAGCTCAGTCACCTCATGTTACTCTGCTTGTTTCCAGGGGTTGCCGACTACATACCCTTCGACCATGAGCACATCACAGCCAACTTCACACAGTACTAAGGAGGAGGTGGGTTCAGCCTCCACTGGACATCTCCAAAAGGATGAGTGGAATTTTTCCCACTTCATTTGAAATCTATGCAAAAAAGTGAATACAATGCCACCATATTCCTGGTCAAAACACGGAAAACCACTATGTAGAAGAAAGATACAAAGTTCGCTGGAGTCTCAACCTCTGTGACCCATGAAAATAAAAGTTCTAGCCTCTTGACGTAATGACAGCCAGTCATCATTTAAACCTAAGATGAGGAGAAAAGAAAAAGTCCAGCTGATATTTTTGGAGGTTATTTTTGGAGATTTAATCTTCTTGATTAAACAACACATTCTCTAATTCTACAAATGAAATAATATATTTTTTAAATCTCCTATTTTTGTCTTATACCAAGTACTCTTTCTCAAATCACCGAATGTAAACATACATACATATGTACATATATATATACACAGACACATGAAATGACCAAACTTATTTCATATGAAACTTTCAGAGAGTTCAGAACTAGGTAAATGATGTTATATCATAACTCTTCCCTTTCATTTCTAATGTTTGTTCTGGGTAAAATCAAATGAAAATATATTTTACATAATTTATATATGGATACATAAATGTACTGTATATTCAATATATAATATATTTTATTTGACATATACTAGGTCTTTGAAAAAAATTTAAGCTTTCAAAGACAATCATAACTCTAATCTTGGCTGGTAGGAGTCAATAGTGGTTGACAAACTTTCTACAGAAGGATATGAAAATTTGCACCAAAAGGCCTAAAATATACTCACCTTTGATCAGAAACAAAAAATCCCAATTCTGAAATTTGTACAGAGGAAAGAATCATAAGAGAACTCATAGATATACAAAATCAAAATTTCAGCTGTGCTGTTAGAGAACAGAGCTTAGGTTTACAGCCACATTGCATGTCCTAAAACTGAACCCCACAAATATATAGACTGAGCTGCCCTGTCACAGGCCTCCCATCTGGACATTTCAGAGCAAATACCTGCTCTAAGAGGTGTGAGCCACATAGGCCCACGTCCTCATTTCAAACATGTCTATTAGGTAAATCGCTCTATCCTAGAAAAAGGCCAGGTCTGTCACTGTAATCAAAGGAAAACTCAGGGGTGGTGAATAAAATGCTCCCTCATAACATATAATGTTTATAATATGTATAAAATAGAAATAATCTATTTTCTAAGTTTTATGCATTAAACATATATTAATAATAATTGAGGGCCAGGCGCGGTGGCTCACGCCTGTAATCCTAGCTCTCTGGGAGGCCGAGGCGGGCGGATTGTTTGAGCTCAGGAGTTCGAGACCAACCTGAGCAAGAGCGAGACCCCATCTCTACCAAAAATAGAAAGAAATTAATTGGACAACTAAAAAAAATATATAGAAAAATTAGCCGGGCATGGAGGCGTATGCCTGTAGTCCCAGCTACTTGGGAGGCTGAGGCAGGAGGA
>CAUYSK010110528.1:0-23959 GCA_963575035.1 Avahi laniger
AACCCATGATGTTGCTTTTTTCGTGTGTATGACAAGAGTCAAAAACAAACAGAGGCCGGGCGCGGTGGCTCACGCTTGTAATCCTAGCACTCTGGGAGGCCAAGGCGGGCGGATCGTTCTAAGCTCAGGAGTTCAAGACCAGCCTGAGCAAGAGTGAGACCCCGTCTCTACTAAAAATAGAAAGAAATTGGCTTGACAACTAAAAAAAATATATAGAAAAAATTAGCCAGGCATGGTGGTGCATGCCTGTAGTCCCAGCTACTCAGGAGGCTGAGGCAGTAGGATCGCTTGAGCCCAGGAGTTTGAGGTTGCTGTGAGCTAGGCTGATGCCACGGCACTCACCCTGGGCACAGTGAGACTCTGTCTCAAAAAAAAAAAAATAAAAGAGCAGTCTTCAAAAAGGGGGTAGAAACCATCGCCACAAAAAGGTACCATAAATTAAGAAGAAAACAAATTCAGCACGAACAAGGTTAACTTTACTAAATTTTTCTTATTTTCATTATACTTGGAAGAAAAATAGTTTAAAGTGAATGATCAGTTTTAATAAACCAGACTATTACTTAAAAATGAAGATACTCAGTTGGGTGCAGTGGATCATGCCTATAATCCCAGCACCTTGGGAGGCTGAGGTAGGAGGATCGCCTGAGGCCAGGAGTTCAAGACCAGCCTGGGCAACATAGTGAGATCCTGTTTCCATAAAAAATTTAAAAATCAGCCAGACCTGGCGGCTTGCAGCTGTAGTCCCAGCTACTCAAGAAGCTAAGGCAGGAGGATCATTTGAGCTCAGGAGTTTGAGGTTGCAGTGAGCTATGATGATGCCACTGCATTCTAGCCTGGGTAACAAAGTAAGACGATGTCTCCGGGGGGGGGGGGGGGGCAGGGAAAGAATAAAGATATTAATCTATCTTTAAAATGTTATGATTGGTATTTAATTCAACTACCTGTTTTTCTGACCATATATACTTTTTTTTTTTTTTTTGAGACAAGAGTGTCATTCTAGATACAGTGCAGTAGTGCGGTGGCATCATTATAGCTCACTGCAATCTCAAGCTCCTGGGCTCCAGTAACCCTCCTGCCTCAGCCTCCTGAGTAAATGGGACTATGGGTGCACATCACCACACCCAGCTAATTTCTTCTACTTTTGGTAGAGGCAGGGTCTTGCTCTTGCTCTTGCTCAGGCTGGTCTCAAACTCCTGACCTGAAGTGATCCTCCCACCTCAGCCTCCCAGAGTGCTAGGATTACAGGTGTGAGCCACTGCATCCAGCCTCTGGCCATACATACATTTAAAAAAAAAAAATTATTTATCATTGAATTCCTTACCATTGCACATACGGAGTAAATAATTTTTCCCAGCAGAATAGAATGTATTCTGAAATTAAGACAGAAATTATTACCATTTTTCAGAAGTTGTTCCCACACTCTTCAATAATAAGTCACAGGAAATAAAATGTTAAAAAAAAAACATTAACATGCACTGAGAATCTACTGTGCCACTTTCACTTTTTTCAAGCAAGTAATATTTTCAATGAAATAAAATATTTTCAGATATATAAGAAAACATAATACTAAGTAACTATTTTTAAACATGTGAAAGTATTAATTTTCAAGTTAATATTTACTATTCAATCAAATTTTGTACGTCAAGTTTTTCTGTACACATAGTTCCCAAGAGACCACAACATATAGTTCTTTCATAGAGACAAACTTTTTGGCAATCAACAATATTAGAAAAATAAGCAAAAAAAATCCACCCTCAGAACTCATATCTATAGAAAGATAATGTTAGCAGGAAAAGAAATTAAGGCACTTACTGATTTCCAAGTAGCAACATTTTTTTCCACAAAAGTGAATATTGTGTCACATTGATCCAAAGGAAGACAATCCAAAACATCTCCCAACAATACAAAAGGTGTAGATGCGGTACAAATACCTTCAAGGGGAGCACAAACCAATTTAAAAGTTTAAAAAACTGTAGAGTAAAATTGTCTTTGAAAAATAATTCTGAAGAATATCTTAAAAAGTACACTTAGTCTCTGAAAACAAGGCTTTAAAAGGACAAGAAATGGAAGCAGCCTAAAAGTCCCAAAACAGGACATACTTAAGTAATTTTTGATATGTGCCCTAAGTAATGATGATGATATAATAATTCTTGAGAACATCTAGAGCAGCAGTCCCCAACCTTTTTGGCACCAGGGACTGGTTTCAGGGAAGACAATCTTTCCTCGGACAGGGGTAGGGTGGGGGTGGAAGGATGGCGAGCAATGGGGAGCGGCTGTAAACACAGAAGAAGCTTCGCTCGCTTGCCCTCTGCTCACCTCCTGGTTCCTAACAGGCCACAGACTGGTACCAGTCCATGGCCCAGGGGTTGGGGACTGCAGATCTAGAGCATTTACTATATGTCAGGCACACTGAGTGCTTTATATATAGGAACATATTTAATCCTTATAACCCTATGAGGTAGATCACATCATTATCTTCATTTTATAGAATGAGAAAACTGAGACACAGAGAGGTTAAATAACTTGCCCAAGATCACAGAGCCAGTAAGTGGTAGAGCTGGGATACGAACCCAGGCAGTCTGGCTCCACAGTCTGTTTTCTTCACCACTAAGCTAGTCAAAAGAATATAATGCAGCCAATTAAAAATGATGGTTATGATGACTATAATAACTTGGAAAAATGCTTATGATATAATGTTAAGTGAAAAAGGCAGGATTCAAAATTGTGCATATATTATGGTTACGACAATAAAAATTTTAAAAAAGACTTGAAACTAAAATCATTACACCAAAATGAATGGTAGTTTTTAAAAGTAGAGGAATTATGACTAGTATTTTTCTTATTTCATTTCTAAATGTTTTATAATATTGCTAAACTGTCTTTGTGATTTGAAAAGATTATCTTCAAAAGAGATAACAAAAGGTTTAACACTGATTTCAACTATGATTTCACATTTAAAATAACAGTACTGTTTCAGGGGAAAGAATGGTAACTAGAAAGTTACTGTTTATTTCTAAAGTCAATGTTATTAGAGAACAACAAAGATTTTTCTTGAGAAATAGTCATTTAGATTAGCGAGAAATACTTTTATATCCCTACTCGTTCTTCCTTCTATTTTAAGGTATTGGGTACTAACTAACACTCAACAGTGTTTAAGTAGCCACTTAGGCATGATATGCAGTGGAAAAAAATTTAGGGGCACCGTAAGCCCAAAACATTCTACTAATATAGTATGCCCAGAAAAAGGAAGTAATATATCCAGGTCTATTTTGCATCAGTAAGATCATATCTGAAATGTGATGTGAAGGACACTGCCTAAGAACCAGTGCATGGAATGAAGAAGCAGATTCCAACTCAATACAAGGGAAACCTTCTGATAATCAGAACTAACAGCACCAAACAGTGAGCTCCATCGATGCGCGTGATGCAACAGAGGCTGGAAGACCACACATCAGGGATGTAAGCAGGCTAAGCCAGAGATAAGATTGGACTAGATGATCTTGAAAGTTCCTAACAACATTTAGATTTTGTGATATTATATAGCCTATATATGCAAGAGATTTGAGGGGTATACTCCCTGCCCTTAGTTGCAGTACAGTCTGGTATAAGTGAATTCACATTTAGTAACTAAAGAACTTAAAAAAATTATCTAGATTTTACTGCCAAAGATTCTGAACTAAGTGAAGGCCTGGGAATCTCATTTAAAAACAGAAATTCACTAGTGGTTCTGATGAGCTAGCAGGTGGGGGAACCACGGGGTTATAGCATGATTCTCCAGAACTTTCAAAACCGGTGTCCCAGCTTTCACACCAATTTCTCTGCTCACCTTAAACTTGGCCACAGATACCCCTCCTCAGTTCCCCAACACCGTGTTATGTTCATCCTTCCATGGTTTCATTTACAATGTTTTTTTCTGCCTAAATAGTCTTCCTCTTCTTTATCATATCTTTCAAAGCATAGAGTAAATTTCAGCTGATCTAAAAAACTCTCTGGTATCTTTGAGTAGGCCACCTTATCTATGCTTCTAAAGCACACTGCACATTAATCTACTGAAGCATTTGGCATACCCAATTACCTCTGTAATGTAGACTTTTTAAGTGTAGACATGCATTTTTGTATGTTTTAACCAGTAAAGTGTCTGACACTGAATAGAAGCTCAATAAATTATTTGCCGAGTTGAATTTAACAAAACATATTTATAGACAATTTGAAAACATGTCACATAAATAAACAATAATCTCTTACAAGAAGAAATGTATCCCCTAAAACTAAAATAAAAATGCATTTAAGCCTTTATTTATAGTTTAAGTTCATAAGCACTCCTTTCTCAATTAAATGTTGTACGTATATATTCCGTATGACTTCATGTGTTAAAAACATCCTTACAAGAGATTAATATATCAAGTTAATCAATGAACTAAGCACACACTGCAAATTGTTTGACAGGAACTGGGCAAGGAACACTGTATTGTGCAACTTAAAAAGTATGCCTAATGAATGAATGAATGATTACGCAGTTCATATAAAAGTTTAACATGTGAAGTCAGAATTTATGAACTTAAGTTCACAAAATAGCTTACTGCTACACTCGGAGTCCACTTTTATCTTGTGTATTACAATTTCTGTAGAAGTAAATATTAACATAGTACGTTATATGAACAGTGCTTTACAGATTAAAATGTAGTTTTCACATGTATTATCCGAATTAATCAAATGAGTATTTTAACCAACTTGGTTAAAGAATGCTGATGAACTATATTTTCATTTCTTCTTTCCGCAAACATTTAAGGAGCTCCTACTATGTGTTAGGCACTCTGTACTTACTATGTGCCTTGTTTAAAGTCTCTTAAAACTATCCCATACCGCCACTGCCCTGTTTTAACAAGCCCCGGCCTAGACTTTCTGCAGCAGTCTCGCCCTTTGCAATTATTCTTTCACAGCTGCTCTTTAGCACAGTATAGGAAGCCCTTTACAACTGACTTTCCCTGCTTCTTTCCTAACCATTCTTATTCTCATTAGTCTCTCCTCCTCCTGCTCCACAGTTTTCTAGCCATGCTGAACTTGGCCTTTGTATAGCTATTCCCTTCTCAGTTTCTGTCTGACAAACTCTTCATCCCTCACATCTTGGCTCTTATGCACAGCCTCCTTTTTAAAATCTTTCCTGATCCCTTCAAAGTCAAGTTTAGAGAGTCACTTTTACTCTATTCTCTCCAACCACACTTCATTCCCACTTTAACCATAGTACTTACACCACAGTAAGAAATGCATACATCTGTTTCCTCCATTAGCTCCTTATGGGTGGGAAATGTGATTTATTCACCATTTAATCTCCTGGTTCATTGCCATCTACATAGTAGATGCTCAATAAATACTTACTGAATGAACAAAACAACTGGAGAACAGAGAAAGTGCCAAAATGTGCACTGAATAGCAGAGATGAAAATAAGTGTGAACTAATTGATTGGGACAACTTGGCAAAGGTGGGAGTCAGGCAGAACTTGAAGAAGAAACATAATTAGATAGGCAGAGAGCTATGGGGAGAAGTTTTAAATAAAGTATTTCATGTCCAAGATTACTTTAAAAAAACAGAACAAAACCATACTTACCTTCAGTTACTCCCCCAATAGCAAGAGAAATAATAGCTAAAACGTTTTCACATGATGAATGATTTATCTACCAACAGAGGAGAAACAATTTAAGGGCAAGAGTTCAGACTAATTTGATAACAATAAAAACATGTCCTCTGACATTAAACTGATTATCACAAATATGGAAGAAAAATATTTCTTATAGGAGACAAAATTATTTTCTACAATGAAAATACAAAAAGTAAACAGTAATATATAGAATAATTGCAGGTGTGAAATAATAAACAGGTGATTCACTCAAAATCTAATGGTCTCAGGAAAATGGTTACATTAGCATCATTAAAGCTATAAGCTAATCAAGCACAAAGTGCTGAGGCCATAACTCAATCAGTGGCACAGAGCAAGAGAGGGGCCAGGTGCATGTACTGGTGCATCAATGTGTCTGAGGAAAGATTTTAATATAAGGAAGGTAGTGATTAATGTCTATAAAATCATAATAACCAGCATTTATCGAATTTTCATTCAGTGGTATCTTACACAACAATATTGAGAATGGTATTTCCCCTTTTACAGATGAAACTGAAGCTCAGAAAAGCAAAGCAATTTGCCCAATGCCTCACAACAGAAAAGTGACTAAGTCCAAAGAAAGGGAAAGAATCATTTTTGATCTAGAATTGTCTGGGAGCAAGGCACACTGCAATACGGCCATTAGAAGAGAATGTAGGTTTTTGGGACCCAACTTCTGCTTGACAAAGAATGAATGACTGAAACTTTTCCTTTCATTCAGGCACCCACTCTGGGTAAATAAATTCAGATTTTTCATGGTTAGATTTCTCCATTGACATTGGAGAGGGCTTAGTTATTTATGTATGCTTACTGAGGAGGATGCCATAGGAAAATGAGAGCATGGAATCCTAGCTCCTAAGCTCAACACCCTTGGATTAGCTCTTTCGTGCCACTTATAGGAGTTGACTATTTATACAGCAAATTGAGAGAGCCCAGCTTCAATCTCTAGTTCTTGCTAAGACCTCATGTTAACTTTTCTTATCTCACTTAGAGAGGGCTCTCTTCCTTTATTAAACCAAACCCTGAAATTGCACCCATGCTATCAAAATTCCTATATTATCATCAACTCAGTTTTTACAAGGCAACAAGCTTACAGTAGAAAAAAAAAACATTTTTAAATATTCATTTTAAGAATAAAAGCTTTTTTAAAAAAACATGGTTTATTAATTTGTGAGCAAAATTTTAACAATGACTAAAGAAAAAACATACTTACAATTTCTTCTTCTAGTACACCTCTGAAAGCTTGATCAAGGGTGCATTTTTTTTCATTTTCACTATTAAAAAGAAAAGACATCCTCATTTTTTAAAACAGCTCAAGGTAAGTATAAAGATTCAGGCAACTATTTGTCATAGATATTAATGACTTACCTGCCAGGTAACTGGCTGAAAGTACTCAATAATGGCTTGATATTTTTGTTGTTCAAGGCCTCTCTGGTAGACTTCTAGAAAATGAAAACGGCAAATAATTGGAAAGATTTTTCTTATTATTTACTGAAAACATATCATTCATTGATCTCTAACTAAAAAATATTTACACCTGGGAAAAATTACCTATCAGTCATTCTCTTGGTAATCCTTATTTCAAATGCCACTTGATGATACAGATCCTCATCACTTTAAATCCAGCAAGAGCTTCCCAGGTAGATTTTTCCATTCTAGGTTTTTCCTCCTACTATCTCTTTAAATATCACATTCATGAGAGTATCCTGTTTTTTTTTTTTTTAAACTCTCCAAATGGCTCATTTATACATTTTGGTTTTGAAGTTTCATAGCTCCTTCAAAGTCCTTGACGTTATCCCACTCCATCTCTCCAACCTTATTTCTCACTACTCCCTAACACACACCCTGCACTAAAGTCTAAAATTTTTCATCATTTTCTATCAAGCTCATTCTAGTGTATTCACACATTGATCTTGTTCTTCCCACCTGATCATCCAAATTCTATCCGGTCTCCCAGACCCATCTTAAGTCCTACCTTCTAAGGTATCTTGATCAGTGCAGTCCCTGACACATAGTAAACACTGAATAAGGACCTGCTAATTGTCTTAAACTAGTCATAATTTAAAGACAAAAATATTGCAAAGTCATTCTGTGAAAATTCACATACACTTGGAAAGTCATCTTATTACGTCACAGGAGTTAAATCTATATTGGAAATGTCCATTCCTGGCTCTGCCACTAATAGGCTGAGTACTTTGGGGCCTACCCCTTTATCTCTGTGTCATTTCCCTCACCAGTTAAATAAGAGGGTGGCTGTAGATCCTTATTACCAGCAGCAGCAGCAGTAGTGGCACTACCTGGGAACTTGTTAGAAATGTAGAATCTCAAGCCCCATTCTAGACTTACTGAACTACAATCTGCATTTAACAAGATTTCCAGGTAATCCCACCACACACTGAAGCTTGAGAAGCACTCGAATAGATAATCTCCAATTAAACGATCCCTTTCAGGGCTAATATGATCTTGGATAGTTTTAACAGTAACTCTTAGCAGAATTTCAAAGCACCAGGGATTGTAGCAAAATTCACATGAAGAAAACGATTCTGATGCCAGCAACAAGATATAATCTGTTAAAAAACAAACCACATTGTATGAGAGAAAATACTTGCAAGCAAGAAAACTACTGACTATAAAGAATCAATTTCTTTCATAGAATTTTCATTCTGGCATCACTATAACCACCTAAACACAATTAAATATCTGAGTGGTTGAATCATGCCTTGAAATGTTGGTGCAAATGCTAGCGACGAATACAAACTACTTAGAACAGCGTTCTTCACACATATGTTACTGCGACGGGCAACAAAAATAATAGGTCTGAAGTCAGAAAAACCAGTGAAGTCAGTCACAACTTTTTGGGGGTGTCAGTTGCTATCCTATGTACTAAAGATAATAAAACTTAGCCTATTTCACAATGTTGGTGTTATAGTTAAATGAACTAACACGAAGCCACTCTGTCAAGTCTTTCCAAAACGCTCAAGCTACCCTTCTTTATTGGGCAAGAATGAAATGGCATCTGGTAACCCTTTCCAAGGTGATGTTTGCCTTTTCTCGCTTAGAGAGAACCTTCTCATCGATCTCTTAGGGGTGAGATACTGAAGGTTGAAGGGTGATGAACAGGCAGCCAGAACAACCACCCGGACCGGAGCCAGGACTTTGGGCTGGGACCACCCCCACTCTCCCCCCTCAGCAGCTCCCCTTCCAGCTTCAGAGACACCTGCTCCGCTAAGCGAGCAGAGGGGCTGGACAGGACCGGAGGCAGTCTGCAGGTGAGCTCTGCACGCCGGGCCCTAAGGCACCCGGAACGCGGGGCCCGGGGACCGGCCGGCGGGTGGGCGGAGGCGGACAGCAAAGGACGCACGGGAGAGGCAGGTTGTGCGTCTTTCCCTACCTCTCCGCCCTCGACGGGGCCGGGCGCAGACGCTGCGGCGGACAAACCTCTGTCTCGCTTTTACCCCAGGGCAAAATTCGAATAATTTCAGGGAGAGGAAGGCACAGGATAGCGCCGGATCAGGCCCGCGCCCTTCCTCCCACAGCTCACCGTAAACCGCGTCCGCGCTTCGGGCAAACTGAAGAGTGGCGGCGTCGGAGACATCTTCTCGGCTGCGCGTGCCCTCCACTGAGCTGCGGCGCCTGCAGATGACGTCAAGCGGGAGCAACGAGATTGCGGGCTGCGCGCAGGGCTAGAGCGGCCTGTGAGCGCGGGGACTGGCGAGCCCGCGGCTGGGAGCTTCTGTGGTAGCTGAGCTTGGGTGGGCGTTGGAACCCTGAGTCAGCCAAGCAATGCCTAGTCTGGGTTCTTGGGTGTGAACTGAGATGAAATTTTAATGCTCACCCCCCTACCGGCTGACTAAATGGACCCCTCGTGGCCAAAGGAATACCCTAAAACTAAATTGTCTGCCAAGAGGAAGGTCAGACATGCCTTATCATTCCCCCCTCCCTTCTTGGGGACATCCTTTGTAACCCATTAGCAGGCCTAAGGGTATGCAAGACAAACCTGCAGGTCCTCAATTTACACAACGAATCTATGTCCAGTGGCTTATCTCTGATAAAGAGCTCCTTATGTTGAAACATTCCAAGCCTTTACACAAAGCTTCATGTCTTTAGCCAATTACAGGCCAAAGAATCTTTTAACCCACCTATAATCTGTAAGCCTCCGCTTCGAGATGGCCCACCTTTTCGGGCCAAGCCAATGTATGCCTCCCACGTATTGATTTATGACTTCACCTGTAACCCCTGTCTCCCTAAAATGTATAAACCCAAACTGTAACCCAACCTCAGTGAGTCCACTTGCTCAAGGCCTCTTGGGCGTGGCTCCAGGTCACGGTCCTCAAATTTGGCTCAGAGTAAATCTCTTTAAAATTACAGAGTTTGGTCTTTTTTTTTCTGTTGACATAGAGAAACAAGTTTTCCAACATGCAATTATTTAGCACACTTAAAAAAAACCAAACAAGCCTCTCTTCAATCCACTTGTGGTAGGCAGAAGTCTAAGCTGGCCCCCAGGTTTCCTGTCCCCAAAGCACATAACCTTTATAATTTCTTCCCCTGAGGGTGGATAAGTCTTGTGAATATGATGGGATTTCACTTCTACGATTAGGTTTCATTACATGGCAAAATTGAAGGGATTTTTCAGGTGTAATTAGGGTCCCAAATCAGTTGAGTTTAAGTTAATTAAAAGGAAGATCCATCCTGGGTGGTCCAGATAATCAGGTACGCTATTTAAAAGAGGCCTTCCCTAATAGGGGAGCTGTGAAGGCAGAAAGACACCTTCCTGCAGGCCTTGAGGAAGAAAGCCACCATGTCTTCCGCAGGAACTGAATTCTGCCAAAGACCCTGAGAGCCTGGAAGAAGTCGCCTAGCCTCAGATGAGATCCCAGCTCTGGCTAATGGTCATGACTGTGAGCCTGGTGAGACCTTGGTCAGGGGACCAGCTCATCTAAGCGAGGCTTCTGAAGCACGGATACTATGAAAGAATAATTGTGTGTTGTTTTAATCTGCTATGTTTGTGGCAACTCTGGGAACCTGGACATCTGTAAGAAGAAGAAAAAGCAGGTATGACTCACACCTTGAATAAAGTAGTTGCGGCAACCCGCTGCTCACAATCTCAGAGATCGCTTCAGAAATGCCAATCACATGCTATTAAAATGGGATAAATCAATTTATAAGTGAGACCTTTAAAACACTGCTGTGTTAATCTGAATGAAAAAAATATGCACGTCTCAGTCCATTTGTGTTGCCGTAAAGCAATACCCGAGGCTGGGTAGTCTATAAAGAAAAGGGTTCACGTGGCTGTGGTCCTGCAGGCTGTGCGAGAACTCGTGCCAGCAGCTCCCTCGGCGAGGACTCCGGCTGCTTCACTCACAGTAGAGGCGGGAGGGGCCGGTGTGCAGAGATCACACAGCCAGAGGAAAATCGAGAGACAGGGGAAAGAGGTCCCAGACTCTTTTAAATAACCAGGTTTCATGGGAACTAATGGAGCGAGAACCCACTATTGACTTGGAGGAAGACATTAGCCATTCATGAGGGATCCGACCCCATGACCCAGACACTTTCCATGGGGCCCCACCTCCAACACTGGAGATCCAATTTCAACATAAGATTTGGAAGGGTCACACAAACAAAACTATAGCAATTTACACATGCTTTCTTTTTTTTTTTTTTTGGAGACAGAGTCTCACTTTGTTGCCCGGGCTAGAGTGAGTGCCGTGGCGTCATCCTAGCTCACAGCAACCTCACACTCCTGGGCTCAAGCGATCCTCCTGCCTCAGCCCCCCGAGCAGCTGGGACTACAGGCATGCGCCACCATGCCTGGCTAATTTTTTCTATATATTTTTATCTGTCCAATTAATTTCTTTCTATTTTTAGTAGAGACGGGATCTCGCTCTTGCTCAGGCTGGTCTCGAACTCCTGAGCTCAAACAATCCGCCTGCCTCGGCCTCCCAGAGTGCTGGGATTACAGGCGTGAGCCACCACGCCCGGCCTACACATGCTTTCTTAATACAGTTTCCATTTCCTTTAGGTTTCATGAACAGGTAAACCATATGTGAATTAAGAATTTTATTAAAGTCAAACTGACCAAGTATAATTGGTGTGGACAAACTTACCGATATGTGAGAACTCAAGGAATATTGTATCTCCAAACCCTTCTTGAGGAACCTACTAGAGAACAAGTTTCAGACGATCAAAAAAGTGACTAAAGAGACATTGCCATAGGACTAATAGTGACTGTTAAATATATAGTCATTTCTAGAATTAACACTGAGGGTTAAAGGGAAGACAAAGTATATCATGGCAGTATGCTCTAACATTGTAAGTACAGCACAACTATGTAAAAATTAGGGGAGACTCCTCAAGGCCGTGGAGCTTAATTCCCCACCCTTAAATGTGGGCTGTACTAGTGACTTGCTTCCAGAGTAGATCAGGGAAATGGGGGAAGTAAATTTACACTGGACAAAGCTGGCAAACACTACCTAAATGTATGTTTGTGTTTGTGTGTGTATATATTTAAAGACAGGGTCTCGCTCTGTCGCCTGAGCTAGAGTGCAATGGTGTCATCATAGCTCACTACAGCTGCAGCCTCTTGGGCTCAAGCGATTCTCCTGCCTCAGCCTCTTGAGTAGCTGGGACTATAGGTGTGTGCCACCATGCCCGGCTAATTTTTTTTTTTTTTTTGTAGAGAGGAAGTCTCACTATGTTGCTTAGGCTAGTCTCAAACTGCTGGCCTCAAGTGATCCTCTTGCCTGAGCCTCCCAAAGTGTTGGGATTATAGGCATCAGCCACTGTGCCTGGCCGTGTTTGTGTATTTGTTCACTAGAAAAACCTAGAAACAATTCCAAACCCAATAGCAATGAGCATGTCCTACTGCCTTCCAAGGTTGTAGTGTTAAATCACCACTTCTCAGGAAGTAAAACCAGGATTCTTGGAGAAATGATTGATTCCAGGAGCAGGAAATATGTAAGATGTGTCTGGGATAACTTGCCATACCGGATAGCAAGATCACATCAACTGGAATCAACTGCTCCTCCTGGCCGATAAACAACTGTGTTGCTGGTTTACGTATTTACTACACTGCACTTCTGTTATTTTAGAGTATACTCCTACTACTTATAAAAAAATGTTAACAGCAAAACAGCCCTAGGCAGGTCCTCCAGGAGGTATTCCAGAAGGCAGCAATATTGTCACAGCAGATGACAGCTCCATGCGTGTTATGACCCCTGAAGACCTTCCAGGGGGACAAGACGTGATACTGATGATCCTGACTCTGTGTAGGTCTAGGATAATGTGTGTTTGTGTCATAGCTTTTAATAAGAAAGTTTAAAAGGTAAACAAAAAAAAATTTTATATAGAAAAAAGCTTACAGAATAAGAATATAAAGAAATATATTTTTGTACAACTGTACAATGTATTTGTGTTTTAAGCTAAATGTTATTACAAAAGGGTCAAAAAGTTAAAAAAATTAAAAAGTTTACAGCCAGGCATGGTGGCTCACACCTGTAATCTTAGCACTTTGGGAGACTGAGGTGGGAGGGTTACTTGAGGCCAGGAGTTTGAGACTAGCCCGGGCAATACTGGGATCCCATCTCTACAATAAATAATAATAAAAAAAAAATTAGCCAGGCATTGTGGTGCACATCCATAGTCCCAACTGCTTGGGAAGCTGAGCCAGGAGGATCCCTTGAGCCCAGGATTTCAAGGTTACAGTGAGCTATGATCACTCCACTATACTCCAGCCTGGACAACATAGTGAGAACCTGTCTCTAAAAAAAAAATTAAAAAGTTTATAAAGTAAAAAAGTTACAGTAAGCTAAGGTTAATTTATTATTGAAGAAAGATTTTTAATGAATTAAGTATACAGTGTTTATAAAATCTACAGTAGTGTAATGTCCGAGGCCTTCACATTCACTCACCACTCATTGACTAACCCAGAGCAGCTTCCAGTTCTGCAAGCTCCATTCACGGTAAGTGCCCTATATAGGAATATTGTTTTGCTTTATTTATTTATTTATATTTAGACAGAGTCTTACTCCGTTGCGTGCCGTGGCGTCAGCCTAGCTCATGGCAATCTCAAACTCCTAGGCTCAAGCGATCCTCCTGCCTCAGCTTCCCGAGTAGCTGGGACTCCAGGCATGTGCCACCACACCTGGCTAATTTTTGTATTTTTTGTAGAGATGGGGTCTCACTCTTGCTCAGGCTGGTCTCAAACTCCTGATCTCAAGCGATCCTCCTGCCTTGGCCTCCCAGAGTGTTAGGATTACAGACATGAGCCACCTCGCCCAGCCTGTTTTTTACTTTTTATGCCATATTTTTACTGTACTTTTTTATGTTTAGAGATGTTTAGATACACAAATACTTACTATTGTTTACAATTGCCTACAATATTCAGTACAGTAACGTGCTGTACAGGTGTGTAGCCTAGGAGCAAGAGGCCGCCCCATATAACCTAGGTGTGTAGTAGGCCATGCCATCTAAGTTCGAGTAAGCACACTCTGATGTTTGCACAACAATGAAATTGCCTAACAACACATTTCTCAGAACTTATCCCTGTCATTAAGAGATGCATGACTGTAGATCTATAACTAGTAAGGAGATTGAATTAGTAATGACAAACCTCCTAACGAATAAGAGCCCAGAATCAGATGGCTACTCTAATTCTACCAAACATTTCAAGAAAAGTCAAGCTGGATGTGGTGTCTCACACCTGTAATCCTAATCCCACACCTTTGGGAAGCTGAGGCAGGAGGATTGCTTGAGCCCAGGAGTTTCAGACCAGCTTGGGTAACATAGTGAGACCCTGTCTCTACACAAAATTTAAAAATTAGCCAGGTGTGGTGGCAGGTGCCTGCAGTCCTAGCTAGGAAGCTGAAGTGCAAGGATCACTTTAGCCTAGGAGTTGGAGACTGTAGTGAGCTATTATCACATACCAATGCACTCCAGCCTGGGCGACAGAGCAAGATCTCATCTCTACAAAAAAAAAGAGAATCAAAACCAACTCTTCCAACAAACTGAAGAAGAGGGAACACTTCCTGTCTCACTCTATAAGGCCAGCATTACTCTGATATCCAAACTAGACAAAAGTACAAGAAAACTACAGACCAATATCCCTTATGAGTATAGATGCAAATACTCAACAAAGTACTGGCAAACTAAATTCAGTGGCATATAGAAAGGATTATTATACATCATGACTAAGTGAGATTTATACTTGTAATGCAAGGATGGCTCTATATACTAAAATTAACATCATTTAATAGAAAAAATAAAACTATATGATCATTTCAATTGACACAGAAAAAACATTTGATAAAACTCAACATCCTTTCATTATAAAAATACTTGATAAACTAGGAATAGTAGGAAACTTCCTAAACATGATAAAGGCCATATATGAAAAACCTACAATACCAGGATCAGGATCAAAGCAATAGTGATCATTTTCACTACTTCTATTCAACACAGTAGTAGAAGTTCTAAGATGAATAATTAGACAAGAAAAAGAAAATGCATTCAAATTGGAAAACAAGAAGTTAGTTCTTTATGCACATGATAGAATCTTTCTTTATTTTTTTATTTTATTTTTTTTAGTTTTGAAAGAATCTTATATGTAGAAAAACCAAACAAACCCACAAAAACTATTGGAGATAATAAACAAATTCAGCAAATCTATAGGATACAAATTAATACCCCTAAACTCAGTTGTATTTTTATACTTTTGAAATGAATAATCTAAAAGCAAATTTTAAAAAATTCCATTTACAAGAGTATGAAGGCCAGGAGCGGTGGCTCCCACCTGTAATCCTAGCACTCTGGGAGGCCTAGGCCAGAGGATCGCTTGAGGTCAGGAGTTTGAGACCAACCTGAGCAAGAGACTCCATCTCTAAAAAAATAAAAATAAAAAATAAAGTGTATTTTTATACAGTAATAGTGAGCAATTCAAATATGAAATTAACAAAACAATTCCATTTATAATAGCATCAAAAACAATGAAATGCTTAGGAATGAGTTTAGCAAATGAAGTGAAAAACATATTCTGAATATTATAAAACATTGTTTATTCAAAGAAATTATATTAGTACTAAATAAATGGAAAGATATCTCATGTCCATGAATCAGAAGATTTAAGATGGCAAAATTTCCAAAATTTATCTATATATTCAAAATAAGCCATATCAAAATCTCAGATAACTTATTTGAAGAAATTGATAGCTTGACCCTAAAACTCACATGGAACTTCAAAGACCTAAAAACAGTCAGGTTAGAACAGACTCCTTAAAAAAAGAAGAACAAAGTGGAGATCTCACACTTACTACTAAGTTATAATAAACCGAACAGTGTGGTAGTAACCTAAGGATACACCCATAGACCTGTGGAGTAGAATTGAGAGTCCAGAAATAAATCTTTACCTATACAACTAATTGGCCTTAGACAAACTGCCAAGAAAATTCAATGGGTGAAGAGTAGTTTTTTCAGCTGGGTGCAGTGGCTCACGCCTATAATCGTAGCACTTTGGGAGGCTGAAGTGGGAGGATCACTTGAGGGCAGGAGTTCATGACCACCCTGGGCAATAGTGAAACCCCATCTCTACAAAAAACAGAAAAATTAGCTGGTGAGGTGGTGCACACCTGTAGTCTCAGCTACTTGGGAGGCTTAGGCAGGAGGATCACTTGAAGCAAAGAGTCTGAGGTTGCAGTGACCACTGCACTCCAGGCTGGGCAACAGAATGACACCTTGTCTCAAAAAAAAAAAAAATAGTTTTTTCAACAAATGGTGTTGGAACAACTGGCTAGCCATATGCAAAAAAATGAAGTTGGACCCCCTCTCCTTCACACCATATCCAAAAATTAACTTAACATGGATTAAACACCAATGTGGGGGTAATAGTTACATGGTAGATGGTTGGTTTGGGGGACAATAAAAGTGTTCTCAAACTGATTGTGCTGGTGGATGCACAAGTCTGTGAATATAGTAAAAGCCATTGAATTATATACTTCAAGTAGATGAATTATTTATATGTGAATTATAATAGCTCAATAAATAATTTAAAAAATGAAATGAAAAAGTGTTATCACTACTGATCGCATGGACATCATAAAGATGATAAAGGAATACTATGAACTCTATGCCCACGAATTGCAATAACTTAGATGAAATGATCCAATTTTTTGAAAGACAGAAACTAGAAAAACTTATGCAAGAAGAAATAAACAATGTGAATAGGCCGGTATCTATTTTAAAAACTCGACTAACAATTAATCTTCCAAAAAAGAAAGTGCCACGTCCAAGTATTTTCACAGCTGAATTTTACCAAATATATAAGGAACAAATACCAATTCCTTATAATCTCCTCCAGGAAACAGAAGCAGAGAGAACACTTCCCAACTCATTCTGAGGCTAGAATCGTATAAAGATACCAAAACCACATAAAATAGCACAAAAAAGAAAACCACAAACCACTATCTCTTGCAAACATAAATGCAACAAAATATTGGCAATTTGAATCTAACAATGTATAAAAAGAATTATATACCACAACCAAGTGGGATTTACTCCAGATATGCTGGTTTGACAGGCTGTTTCAACAATAAAAACTCAATTAATATAATCCACTATGTCAACAGGCTAAAGAAGAAAATTCATTCGATCAGTTGACACAGAAAAGTATTTGCCAAAATCCACCATCCAGTCAATGACCGAAAACTCTCAGCAAGGTTGGAACAGATGAGCACTTCCTCAACTTGATAAAGAACATCCACAAAACACCCTACGGCTAATGTCATACTTAATGGGGATAAGTACACACTTTACCCTGAGATTAGGAACAAGGCAGGAATATCCCCTCTCTTCACCCCTATTCAACATCTTGCTAGAAGTCCTATCTAATGAATTAAGACAGGAAAAGGAAATAGAAGGTATATACGTTGGAAAAGAAGAAATGAAACTATTTGTTCATTGATGGATTGTTTCTATAGAAAATCCCCAGGAATTAAAAAAAAATCTTTTGCAAATATAGCAACATTGTAGCACTCAAGGTCAATTGCTTTCCTATGTACCATGAATGAACAAATGGAATTTGAAGTTAAAAACATAGTGCCATTTACAACAGTACCAAGAAAAAAAAATCAAATACTTAGGTACAAATCTAATGAAATAGGCACAGGATGTATATGAGGAAAATGCTAAAACTCTGATGAAAGCAATCGAAGAGCTAAATAAATGGAGGGATAATCCATGTTTGTGGATTAGAGCACTCAACATTATGAAGATGTCAATTCTTCCCAACTTCATCTATGTATTTTATGTAACTTTAATCAAAGTCCCAGCAAAATATTTTATAGATAGTGACAGTCTATAATTCATATGAAAAGACAAAAGACGGAGAATAGCCAACACAATTGTGAATGGCAAGACTTACTATAAAACCACAGTAATCAAAGCAGAGTGGTCTCTGTGAAAGAATAAAACAAATAGATCAATGCAACAGGATAGTGAGTTCCACAATACAGGCAACTGACCTTTGACAATGGTGTGAAAGCAACTCAATGGAGAAAGGATAATCTTTTCAACAAATGGTGCTAGAACACAACTGGATGCCATAGGACCAAAAAAAAAAACTTGACAGACCTTCTCAAAACTTAATTCAAAATGGATCATAAACCCACACGTAAAACATATAACTATAAAATTCATAGAAGTAAACCGGAGGAGGTCTAGGTGACCTTGGATTTAGCAATATCTTTTTTTCCCCTGTTGTATGTAAGTACGTATTTATTTATTTATGGCGATAAGTCCTTAGATATAATGTACAAAGCATGATTCATGAATGAAAAAATTAAGTTGACATTTATTAAAATTGAAAACATCTGCTCTTTAAAAGGCACTATTGAGAGAATGCAAAGAAAAGCCAGACTGTGAGATGTGAGAAAATAATTGCAAAACACATACCTGATAAAGGACTTGTATCCAAAATATACAAAAAAGCCTCTTAAAACTCAATAATAAATCAACCTAATTAAAATATTAGGAAAAACCTGAACAGATACCTCACCAAAGATATTTAAGATGGCAAATGAACGTGCGAAGACCCTCAGCATCGTATGCCATTAGGGAACTGCAAATGAAAATGACGAGATACCATCTTTCACACTGGCTACAATCCCAAACGCTGACAATCCCAAATGCTGACAAGGACGTGGGGCAACAGGAACTCTCACTGTTGGTGGGAATGCAAAATGATACAGCCACAGTGGAATACAGCTCGGCAGTTTCTCACAAATCTAAACACAGTTTTACCTTACGATCCAGCAATAACACTCCTAGGTTTTTACCTGATTTGACAAGTTATTTATATGCAAAAACCTGTGCACAAATGTTTATAGCAGCTTTATTCATAATAGCCAAAAACTGAAAATTTCTCTATGTCCTTCAATAGAGAAATGGATAAAAAAAACCTTGCATATTCACACACCAGAATAGGACTCAGCAACAAACAACTCACTGAAACATACAAACGGATGGATCTCAAGTTACGTGGAGCAAAAGCAGCCAGACACAAGTACATACTGTACGCATCTGTTTATATAAAGTGAAAGAAGAGACACATTTAATCTGTGTTACCAGACTGCCACCAGCATTTACCTTTTGTGGGGGTGGGGCACAGGAGTACTGACTGCAAAGAGGCTCTTTCTGGGGTCACAGAAATGTCATGTATCTTCATTCAGGGTTGGCCGTGGGTGTATGTATTTGTCAGAACACATGAGATTTTGACAAACCTTATTAAGATTTGGTCATTTTACCTTGTATTTATACCACAATAAAAATGGTTATTTGAGAAAAAAAACCAGTTAAGATAATGGCTATTTCAGAGCAAAGCAGAAGGTTGTGACTCAAACACAGCAGTTGTGGGGCTTGAGGTGACTGACAAGGTTCTATTTCTACCCTGGGAGGTTATTTTAAAGTTTTTCTTCCTTTAAGAATTTGTCAGAGAACAAGCCTGTGATTTAAAAAATAAAGCAAAATAAAAACAGAGAACAAGCCTGTGATTAAAAAAAGATTCGTGAAGCCACACATTTGCTTCAGGTAGTGATTTTCTGGTTCCTCATGGTATTTTACAATTTAAAAAGAAAAAAATTACATCCTTTTTAGGGTATCCATTTCATCCCAGCTTGGGGTAGACTACAGAATCTGGAAATAACTTTTCTTTTCTTTTTTTTGAGACAGAGTCTCACTCTGTTGCCCGGGCTAGAGTGCCGTAGTGTTAGCCTAGCTCACAGCAACCTCGAACTCCTGGGCTCAAGGGATCCTCCTGCCTCAGCCTCCCAGGTAGCTGAGACTACAGGGACGCGCCACTATGCCCGGCTAATTTTTTCAGTTTTTAGTTGTTTGGCCAATTTCTTTCTATTTTTAGTAGAGATGGGGTCTCGCTCTTGCTCAGGCTGGTCTTGAACTCCTGAGCTCAAACAATCCGCCCCCCTCGGCCTCCCAGAGTGCTAGGATTACAGGTGTGAGCCACCGCGCCCGGCCTAATCTGGCAATAACTTTTCAACCCTAAAATAGTGACTCTATATTATTACTATGATGAAATCACCAGAAATATACATAAGGCATTTTCTATTTAATGATCTTTTGAAATATCCGGGTTTTTAAAAATAGTATGAAAGATTTTTCTAGACCAGCCAGATGGGCTAAAATGTTTTTTCCAGATTTGTTTCTCTGATTTTCCACTGTAAGTGGAACCAAATCTAAGTCTTATTTCAAATACACTTTCAATTCTTTCTAATCTTTAACATATGGATGACATTCTTCTGGAGTAGAGTCAGTGTCTAGACTTCTCAGCCCTATCTCCTAGTCATAAATCCCTGGTAAATACAACTTAACGTAGAATCAGTAATTAAAACGTACATTGGGTGCGGTGGCTCACACCTCTAATTCCGGCACTTTGGGAGGCTAAAGCAGCAGGATTGATTGAGCCCAGGAGTTCGACACCAGCCTGGGCAAGAGAGCATGTCTCTACAAAAAATTTTAAAAAATCAGCCGGGTGTGGTGGCACATGTCTGTATTCCCGGCTGCCCAGGAGGCGGACGCAGGAGGACTGCCTAAGCCCTGGAGTTGGAGGCTGCAGTGAGCTATGATCACGCCACTGCACTCCAGCCTGCACAGCAGAGTGAGACTCTGTCTCAAAAAAACCAACCAAACAAAAAAAACAAGATACAATAGAAAAATTTTAAAAAGTTATGTATAAGCACATGCCCATACAAAGCCCACAAGTGGACAAAAACTTTACTTGTAATATTCGGAAACTCTTAAAACCCAGATGTCTTTGTATGAGTGAATGAACAACTGTGGAATAACCGCGCAACAGTGCTCAGCAACACAGAGCAACGCGCTGCCGGGACGAGCACCGACAGCAAATCCCGACACCCACTCCCACACGCCGAGTACAGGCTGGACTCCCTACCCCGCAAAAGTACAAACTGTATGATTTCATTCATTTAAAATTCTAGAAAACCCAGACTAAACTAGAGCGACAGAAAGCAGGTTGGCGTCCGCCCGGGGATGGGCAGGAGGCAACGCCTCAGAGGCGCAGGCAGCTTTCGGACCGGCAGGCAAGTCCGCTGTCTTGACTGTGGCGACGGTTTCATGGGTGTCTGTGTCAGAGCTTACTGAATTGCATAAAATGTTTATTGTATGTCAACTATTCCTTTTTCCAAAAGCTGTTTTCAAAACCGTTGTGTTTTTAGATAAGATTCTTCCCCTCTGCCTCTCCTAACTTCTGATGATACTGCCCTCACGAGGCGAAGGAATAGTGAAAACACTATTATCCAACCTGCACTGACTTCAAGGCGTTGTCCTGACAAACTTCCTTCGAAAAGCGTTACCTAAGATTTGTTTAAATGGTGACAATACTTCCAGAGAACACGTCTGTAACGTAGGATCCCACCCACCTGAACCCTGTCCTACGCTGGGGCAACGCGTGCCGGGATGGGAACTCGGGCAAAGGACCCTGGTGAACTGGTAGCATCTAAGCCGGCTCCACGTCTACTGAAACGCTCTGGTGAAGCAGCCTCGATTGCTCCCGGGATGCCTCTGCGCCACGCAGGCCTACGTGGCCTAACCCTAGGAAGGCCAAAAGTCGGCTTTGCTCCTTTCTACCCCAATCTCACAGCAGATGACAGTTTGCCATTCGAACACAAGGAGGGCTGGCTCAGGTGAGACAGAACACTGGTCCCAAAGGCGCAGGCATACACTCCTTGTCTCAAAACTGTTCTCGTCGGGGCAAAGAGAAGAGCTCCAACCCTAACCTGGTAACTGGCTGGAAACATGTATCCTAAGGAAGGAGGTGGTAAGGTCTTGCTCCCAGAGGCAGCAGCCTCTGAGACAATCTTCCCTGGCCTGTCACACGGAGGGCAGATGGAAGGGAGAAAGACTGCTGGTCTTGTGCCCAAAGGAAGCAAGCCTGAGTTACCCCACCACTCAGCCTCGTTCACAGGAAGGAAAAACAACCTTGTTAAGAGAATCCACCCACCTGCAAGCTCCACCTTTAGTACTGCAGCCTTAACACACTAACTGCCATGCGAGTTGTATTTAACTCACACTAGCTTTGAGCCCAGGGCTTCACGAAGCATATGTAATTCACATGTCTCTTTACCTTGGGAGCCGCATGAACTATTTTTCAAGTTGCATATAACTCACACACAGAAAACAATAAAAAATAACAAATTTTTCATTAAATTAGAAAGGATCGTTTTGTTTTCAGAGTTTTTATTCTATTTTTGTAATAAAACATTGTGGCCCCAAGGAAAAAAATTTTTTTTCTAGAGTGGCAGTCAATGTGTTAATAGACCTATAATTTGACCAATTTATATCTGTACTGGGCCACAATACAGGCTTGTATTTAAGGTAACTGTGGTCCAACAGGCTTTACCACTGTAACATCCTCAAATCATCAGGATAAGTGGCACTCTGTGGACTAACTAAGATTTAACAAAGCAGACTCTCAACAGCGCGTGAGAAACTGCAGTAGGGGAAACACTTCAGTGAAGTTCAGAGTACAGCACTGATTCGCTTTACAAAAAGATGCGAACTGCTCGTGTACAAAAACCTCTTTGATTCCTTTATTAATGTTTGGAGATGTGTGGTACATACAACAGCGTCACGCCAGCTACAGAAGTACAGATAACCAAGAAGGTGCCTCAGAACACGGCTCTGAGAGCAACTTACGACGTTGCCTGCTCTGAACCTCCATAAAACCCAACCCCGACACACGCAGGACAGACCATGTAACAATTTCACTTGGGAATGGTTCTTTTAAAAAATGACAAGAACTCTTAGAGTGTGAGATGTGGCAGCTCGCTTGGTGCTGTGGCACTGCTGTAAAGGCCAACTGGGCATTTGTCGGTCAGGCAGAAGAACCGAATGGGGTAAGTGGAAGAGGTTTTATTTTTCAGCGTAGAGAGATAACAGATGGTCCGAGTGGATACCTTCAGTCCAGGCTCAGTACAGGGCCTGCAGGAATCCACCAGATACTCTATGAACCGGCTGGCTGGAGAACACCAGCCATCCATCCTTGTCACTGCTTCCAACTGGTGGACGCTGACGCATCAGGAGTCACTTATGACACAGGGCAGGCTCAACAGGGACACGTCTGAACAAAGGAAGGGGCCCACTGTGTCTGGTCAGCTCAGGTCTTTTCATGCCACTGGATGCCATGGGTCCCCCTGCTTTCACGTGTGAATTGAGGAATACTTCCTTTATTTCAGTGTTCCACTTTGGAAATAACCAAAACCCTCCCCCCACCCCCATCAACATTCTTCACAAATTGTTTCCAAACTCCTGATTCTTCTGGGTTTACACTTTTTCCTTTCGCTTCAATTTTGACACTTTCTTGACAGTCCCATTCTTGTTTAGAAGCTTTAGGACACGATCTTTATGATCTAAAACCTTAAGCATGGAGTCTCTGGCCTCACTGATTTGATCCATCACAAGTTTACACCTCTGCATATTCCCCTGAAACAGAAGACATCACGTCATCAACTAGTGACCAGGAAGACGATGGCTTTTGTTTTTTCTTTTTTGAGACAGAGTCTCACTCTGTTGCCCGGGCTAGAGTGCTGTGGCATCAGCCTAGCTCACAGCAACCTCAAACTCCTGGGCTCAAGTGATCCTCCTGCCTCAGCCTCCCGAGTAGCTGGGACTACAGGCACGCACCACCATGCCCGGCTAATTTTTTCTACACATATTTTTAGTTGTCCAGCTAATTTCTTTCTATTTTTTTTTAGCAGAGATGGGGTCTTGCTCTTGCTCAAGAGCTT
>CAUYSK010110530.1:0-14150 GCA_963575035.1 Avahi laniger
TGATCAACACATAAGTGCATATATAAGAATAACATCTATTGGATGTTGGGCAGGGGGGAGGGGGGAGGAGGGAGGAGGGGACGGGTATATGTGTACACAAAGAGTGCAATGCGCACCACGCAATAGGATGGACATATTTGAAACTTCGACCGAGGGGGAGAGGAGGGGCAAGGGCAACACACGTAACCTAAACATCTGTACCCCCATATTATGTTGAAATAAAAAAAAAAAAGAAAAGAAAATAGATATAGGTATACTTTGAAAAAAAAAGTTAATGTAAGAGACTATCTCTATGATGTCAGGGAAGAAAGGAGTTTCATGATAATGAATTTAAAAACACCATTTATTTTTAATTAAAAAAAGTTTTATTGAGGTATAATAAACATAAACTACATATATATAAAGTGTACAATATTATAACTTTTTAAATATGTATATATGTGTGAAATCATTACCATAGTCAAAATAGTAAACTCATTCATCTCCCCTAAGTTTACTAGTGTACTTTGATAATCCCACCTTCCCATGCCTCCGTACTACCCCAGACCTCTGCAATCACTGATCTGCTCTCTGTCACTATGCATAGCGTCACTGTATAAGCTAACTTGTGGCACATAAACACACACACACACACACACCCCTACACACACTGCCTAAGCCTGCGTTACAAATCAAAAAACAATTCATGCTGAGATACTGAGCCAGATTTTACTGGATAACGCTCATCTGCAAAGCTCAAGGCAAATCTAAAAGCAATTCATCCAATCGATTATACATAACTGTGCTCTTAATTTGAATTACAAAAATCTAATTGGCACCTAGGAAGAACTGTCACAGGTAAGCCCAGTAGAATGCAAGAACTTTGACTATTTCAGATCTCAAATCCTGTTCTTGAAAACAAGACAACCCCCCTCAGCCTTTCAGCCTGTCAAATAATACATAGCTCTAATTCATCAACTAATGGCTCATTTCTCCACATTTTTTTTATCTTTTTATTGTATGTATATGGGATTTTTTTATTATTTCAAAATATTATGGGGATACAAATGTTTTGGGTTACATGGATCACTTTTGTCATGCTTGAGTCAGTGTTATAAGTGTGCCCATCACCCAGATAGTGTTAATTGTACCTGGTTGAAAAGTTTATGCCCATCCCCTCCTCCCCACTCATTTGATTTTCACTGTGTTTTACTTCCTTCTGTGAATATTGTGTGCTCATCAGTTAGTTCCAGTTTAATAGCAACTATATGTGGTGTTTGCTTTTCCATTCTTTAGCTACTTCACTTAGGATAATGGCCTCCAGTTTCATCCAAATTGTTGCAAAAGGCCTTAATTCATCCTTCTTCATGGCTGAGTAGTATTCCATAGTATACATATACCACAGTTTGTTAATCCACTCATGAATTAATGAGCATTTGGGTTGATTCCACATCTTTGCAATTGTGAATTGCACTGCAATATACATTCGAGTGCAGGTGTCTTTTTGATAAAATGACTTCTTTTCCTTTGGATAAATATCCAGTAGTGGTATTGCTAGATCATATGATAGCTCTAATTTTAACTCTTTGAGAAATCACCACACTGTTTTTCATAGAGGTTGTACTAATTTACCAACCCACCAACAGTGTATAAGTGCTTCTTTCTCTCTGTATCCATGCCAGTAACTACTGTTTTTGGACTTTTTAATAAAAGTCATTCTAACTGGGGTAAGATGATCTCTCATTGTGATTTTAATTTGTATTTCTCTGATGATTAGTGACATTGAGCATTTTTCATATGTTTTTGGACATTAATCTATCTTCTTTTGAAAAGCTTCTGTTCATGTCTTTTGCACACTACTAAATGTTTTGGTTTTTTTTTTCTTGCTGATTTTGATTCTGGTATTTCTTCACTTTCTTAGGCTTAATAAGATGCAGTGCTATATGTCTATGGGTTAATGCTGTTTGGAAATTGGTTTTGTAACGTTGGTATCAGAACTTATGGGATATTCCTTTATTATTCGAGAAGCTATTAACTTCTTGAGCAGGTCTGATTTATTTGTAGCATCTTACTCTAGTTGGCTTAGCTATCATTCTACCTGTTTATACTATTTGAGAAAGGGGATTAGATCTTATTCATCTCTGAATGTCCTACAGCACTAGCATATATAATAGGTAACTTAATAACTATTTGCTAAGTTGAGTTAAATAAAATTGAATAAATCAATTAATAAGGCATGGAAACATTGCTTTTAGTGCAATTCTGTCTGCTGCCTTAAGCTCCAAATGAGCATAATAAGTAAAGATTTTAGTCTCTGCCAATGTAGGAAAGACCAAAGAATTTAATTGAGTTGGGTTTTTAATAAAACTAGTAGCCATTCTCTTCTTTTCTTTTTAATTATTATGGATACTATTATGGATAATAGTTGTATATCTTTGTAGAGTACATGCGATGTTTTCATACAGGCATACAATGTGAATTAATCAAATTGGGATAATTGGGGTATCCATCACCTCAGGCATTTATCATTTCTTTATGTTAGGAACATTCCAATTCTACTCCTTTTAGTCATTTTAAAGTATACTCTAACTTATTATTGCTTACAGTCACGTTGTTGTGCTATCAAATATTGTTCATTCTATCCACCTATCTAACTATATGTTTGTACCCATTAACCATCATCACTTTATTCCCCCAACCCCCCAGCTTCCTATCCCAGCCTCTGGGATCCGTCATTCTACTTTCTGTCTCCATGAGATCAATTGCTTTTAATATTAAGCTCCCATATATGAATAAGAATGTGCAAGATTTGTCTTTCTCTAGCTTGGCTTATTTCACTCAACATAATGTTTTCCAGTTCCATCTATGTTGTTGGAAATGGCAGGATTTCATTCTTTTTACGGCTGTATGATATTCCCTTGTTTATATTGTACCACAATTTCTTTATCCATTCATTCACTGATGGACACTTAGGTTGATTCCAAATCTTGGCTATTGTGAATAGTGCTGCAATTAACATGGGGGTGCATATATATTTTTGATATACTGAATTCCTCTCCTTTGGATATATACCCAGCAGTGGGATTGCTGTGTCTTAAGGTATTATAGTTCTATTTTTAGTTTTTTAAGGAACCTCCATACTGTTCTCCAGAGTGGTTGCACTAATTTACATTCCAACCAACAGTGTTACAAGGGTTCCCGTCTCTCCACATTCTTGCCAACATTCATTATTGCCTGTCTTTTGGATAAAAGCCATTTTAATTGGGGTGAAATGATATCTCATGGTAGTTTTGATTTGCATTTCTCTGATCACTAGTGATATTGAGCTTTTTTTTCATATAACTGTTGGTCATTTGTATGTTCTCTTTTGAGAAGTGTCTATTTGGATCCTTTGCCCATTTTTTAATTGGATTATTTGATGCCTTACTATTGAGTTGTTAGAGCTCCTTATACATTGTAGTTATTAATCCCTTGTCAGATGGTAGTTTGCAAATATTTTCTCCCATTTTGTGGGTTGTTTCTTCACTTTGTTGGTTTGTTACCTTTGCTGTAAAGAAGCTTTTTAGCTTGATGTGATTCCATTTGTCCAATTTTGCTTCGGTTGCCTACACTTTTCAGGTATTCCTCAAGAAGTGGACAGGACGGCTGGGAGTGGTGGCTCACGCCTGTAATCCTAGCACTCTGGGAGGCCGAGGTGGGAGGATTGCTCAAGGTCAGGAGTTCAAGACCAGCCTGAGCAAGAGTGAGACCCCGTCTCTACTAAAAATAGAAAGGAATTAGCTGGACAACTGAAAGTATATAGAAAAAATTAGCCAGGCATGGTGGCACATGCCTGTAGTCCCAGCTACTCAGGAGGCTGAGGCAGAAGGATTGCTTGAGCCCAGGATTTTGAGGTTGCTGTGAGCTAGGCTGACTTCATGGCACTCTAGCCCAGGCAACAAAGCAAGACTCTGTCTCAAAAAAAAAAAAAAAAAAAGTGGACGGGAGGTTTTTAAGATGGAAAATCATTTCCAGGTGAAGTGATGAAATAGGTTGGTACAGTTACTCTAATGCAGAATTAATTATTATTATTAACATTAATAATTATTTTTTAACAAAATCAATATCAACTAATAATTTGGGGGAAAAGAATGAAACTCTAAAATTGGAACGTATAGATAAAAAATGTAGGTTTTCCTTTTTATAGACCATTGAGTTCTAGAGGAAACTGAGGCTTAATGAGATTAACTTGCTAAGGTTCTAGAGCAAGTGAGTTTCAGAATTTGAATAGAAACTTGACAGCCTAGTTCCTAATCTAGCACTTTTCCCATTTCTCTCTTGTTCTTACTACCTTGTAAGGTCAAAATACCTGTGTAGACGAGGTCTATGGTTAAGTCTACAACTCTCCTCATGGTGATGTTTGGTGTGTGTGTGTGTGTGTGTGTGGACACACATATTTATGTATTTATTTATATACTCGTGGTGATGTTTGGGAGTGTACGTGTATTTATTTATTTACTTACTTATTTTTTGAGACAGAATCTTGCTCTGTCACCTGGGCTAGAATGCCATGGCATTAGCCTAGCTCACAGTAACCTCAAACTCCTGGGCTCAAGCAATCTTCCCACTTCAGCCTCCCAGAGTGCTAGGGTTAGAAGGGTGAGCCACCACGCCCAGTCAGGTAATGTTTGAATTGTGGATTATTTATGATAAACATTTAATCCAAGCCTGGCTTCCCCCACTCACGTATCGATGATCAACTTCCCCTTGCCACATCAAGGAGAGTGAAGAACTGTGAACTTCCTTTAGTAGGTGCTCAAGGCCCATCATCATTAGAAAGGGTGATCTTTTTTAACATGTCATACACTAGAGTTGTGACTTTTAGATGATCAGCACCACAACTACTCTATTTGGTATAAATCACCCATTTTCATGATTGCCATCACAATAATACGTTATATTTATATAGAGTTTCTGTAGATGATAATAATAGCTCCTTAACACAGAATGTCTGACTGGTCTAACTCAATTTATAGGGAAAAAGAGAAATACCTGAGACTAGACTGTATTTCATGGGCTGTTCCTGCTACATACAATAACCAGCATAAAAAGCTGGTACTTACTAAAGTAACCTCTGAGGCTGTGCCCTCACAGTGGCAAGGCGGGGAGTAATGAGTCATCACTTACCTTGCTAGCTTCGAACTTGTCCCCAGGCTGGTGGTAGTCAAACCCTGGACTGCCATTGGAGGTAGATATCTTCAGGGGTGGCAGCGGCGGGTTATAGGTGGAGCCCTTTGGGGGCTTCTCAGAGCCCACGGGGACAGAGGAGTAGGGCCTGGGGCTGGCTTGGGGAACCCTTGCAGGTTGAGACCTCATCACGGCTGTGCTTCTTTCTTTGCGCTGATACTCAATGGGCGACTGCAGTGCTGCAGGGCAAGAGCAGGTGGTCACTCTAAACTTTGGGAATTTGGGAATCCCGCAAGGATCTGGAGGCCAGTTAGGTACAAGGCTACGTGCTAGGCATAATGTGAATACAGGAAGAAAATACGACCCTTGTTTTTAAGGAAATGTGAGAACTAAGATACCTACTTAAATAATGAAAATACAAAACCAAAACGGTGCCATCTGTGATGTGCAAAATGTGGTGCAAAAAGGGGAAAGAAGGCTCTGTGGTACATGTGCACACGTATGTGTGTGCATGGTGCTGCCAATAAAGAACTTCCGAAGAGGGCTGGCTGTCAGACTCTGACGTCCAGACTCTGCAGGTAGGAGGCAAGTGTGTGAAGTGTGTTTGGGAAACAGGGAGTAGTCAGATTACCCTGAGCCTCGGGCCATGGGTCTCCCGGGAGGAAGAGGAAACGCGACAGGTAAGGGAGGCTGGAGATGCCATGGCATGAAAGACTCCAAAAGCCAGGCCAATGAGTCTGGACTTAATTCTGAAGGTCATGAAAAGTAACTGGATTAAATGAACTTCAAAGTTTTAAATTCAGATTCTATCATCAGAGCCACATTTGGGGAACATTAACCTTTAATCTTGTATTTCGGAGGAGGGACTGGAGAGGAAAAGACAAAAGGCTTCTTGTCTAATTCAGAAGCCATGAGGCAGTAATAAGCGAGGGGCAGAGGGTCTAAGAAGGGCAGTGCTGGGGGATGTGGAATGCACACAGGTGGAGACGAGGGGACAGCCTGGATGGGAAGAGCAGGTTTGGACACAGGAGGATGGTAGTCAACGGAACTCAGAAGACAGGAGAACAAGCTGATTTGAAGGGAAAGACATGAGCTTTGTTTCACAGAGTTTAAGGTAACAAAGTTCCAAGGTCGGAATGCTAAGGACTTATAGCCAGGCAAACGTTATCCAGGTCAAATTCTTTAAGAATGACTTCAAGGGTTGGCCTGATTATGTCATTTTTAACAGTATTCACTGTAACAACTATTAATACTTAAGTGGGTTAACAGCTGGGGCCCAACTGTAAGGCTATTTCTACAGCGATAGGTAGATACTTCAATAGGACTCAACACAGGGTCACGCTTCCTTTCAATCTGAGGTCTCAGGAGGGAAAGATTGGCTCTGAGATGCTGCACATGTCTCTGTAAGTAAAAGCCTGGCCCTGGTCCATCATCACATCCTCGTCTCTTGAGCGTGTCAAAGTACATAACGGGCCTGCCAGAGCTCAGTCTCTCTCCCTGGGGAGCATTCTGCAGGTATTATATATTTTGATAATGATAACCTAGTTCAGCAATACATTTGGCCCTCCATATCCATGGGCTCTGCATCTGTGAATTCAACCAACTGCAGGTTGAAAATATTTGGGAAAAAACAAAAAAGGATGGCTGTGTCTATAACATGTACAGATTTTTTTCTTGTCATTATCCTTTAAACGATACAGTGTAAAAACTATTTATATGACATTTACATTGTATTACAAATAATCTAGAGATGATTTAAAGTATACGGGAGGGTGTATATAGGTTACGTATAAATACCATGCCGTTTCTCATCAGGAACTTGAGCATCCGTGGATTTTGGTATTCATGGGGTCCTGGAATCAATCCTCTGTGGATACCGAGGGATGACTGTATCTCTAGAATTTCACTATGATTAGGAGGAGGGCCTCTTGGAACTATGTAAAGGTCTAAATCATTGACTATGCCTAAAGAAATGCAGTTCCAAGTTTTAAACACATAGCAGACTTGTGAAGTAGGCCTTATCAAACTGACTTCATGGCTCAATATCCATCGTATGAAACTGGGATATTACCTGATTATATACAATAACCATACTAAAGCATCTGAAAAAGTATGGCTTTTAAAATATTAAAAATTTTCAAACAAATTTTTTTGTATAGATGGGGTCTTGCTATTGCCCAAGCTGGTCTTGAACTCCTGGGCTCCAGCCATCCTCTTGCCTCAGTCTCCCAAAGTGCTAGGATTACAGGCATGAGCCACCAAGACTGGCTGTACCTTCTTAAATAAGCCACATAGTGGCCTGGCGCAGATCTCAGCACAGGCATGAAGAGGTGGTACACCCAAAGGCACTATGCTGCGTGTACGCGTGTGGGTGCATGTGCACATATAGGCACATGTGCTTGTTGAGTCTCCAGGTTTACTTTGTTACTGGTTACCTTTTGCCTTCAACTCAAGCTTCATTTCTGCTCAAGAGACTTCTGAGCTCACCAGCTCTGCACTAGTTTAAAACCATACACTCCTTTCACGAGCCAAGCTCAATGTGAAGAAAATCTCAGCGGAGGAAACAATAAAGAAACGTAAACAAGGTAGCAACTCCAGTTCACTTCACCCCTTAGGGGACTCCTGCAGGAACCATAGCTCTAAAGCTATATTCTCTTCGTAATCACCAATTGGTTCTGGGAAGTTGCGAGGTATTACTGCAATTTAGAGTTAGCTGTGGCCTCTCATTTAAAAGGGGTAAGGCTTGCTAGCAAAGTGGCTTATCCAGGCTCTCACACTGTTGGGAACAGAGTTATCTAGAGGTAACTGCTAAGCTCCTAGTTATCTCTAGATAACAGTAGAACCTGTGAGAATACCAGCCGTAGCAGCCGCAAAGTGGGAGAACGTGTGTCTTTGATAGTCCACCCCTAAGACATAGAGGATGTGCCCATCTCAGACTTTTGCCCTAATTAGTACCAGCTGGCAGCGGTGGCCACAAGGCATACACCCTACGTCCTGTAAAAGAAATCCCTTCTATTAGAAAGATGAGGCTTCTTTCTTATACCCAATCTGTTCCACCTGGGTATTCAGATTCAGAAGAATTCAAAAGTGTTTCTGAAAACTACAAAGTTAGAGTTTTCATAAAATGTGATCTAGGCTCATAACTCACCGTGAGCCCAGACCCAAGGAAGCTCAGAGGTGAGGCGTCCTCTGAGATGGCCCCGCTAGAAACCCAGCCCACCACCCACCGTTTAAGAAGTCTCGCTGCGTTTCTAAGACTTGATTGATGTCCTGCACCCAGGCCTGCTGGATGTCAGCGTTGGCGGCTTGCAGAATGACCCTCTCGGAAGTCTCTCTGTTCATGAGCGCAAACTTGCAGGGGTCGTTGTCCACGTTCTCCTCCAGGACCAAGTAATTCATCTGGAAGAAAGCAAGTTGATCCTCTTCATATTAAAAAGGTTTTTGTTTTTTTTTTTAAAGCAGCAATATATTACTATTCCTTAAAGTTTTTATTTCAGGAGAAGCTTCCAAATTTTGCCCTGGATCTAGTAGGTCAATACTTTGGTTTCTGTCTCTGGGTGAAGGACCTGATCCCAGGGACCCTGCAGGACCATGCAGGAGGCTGGCCCTCAGCCTGCCACTTTTTCTCACAGATAATCACTGCTTTTCATTCAGCCTCCACAATTGTAGCTTATCGGGCTGACAGATCTTCAGGGTGGACGTTCACCGCCCCAGGCCTCGCCTTAGGGAAGCAGATCCCCAGTGCATATCTCTTCCTGCCCCTTCTTGTCCCCACTGGGGTCCTCACCTTGATGCTTCTTTTGAACATGTAGCCCGGGGTGAGGGAGCCCTTCCTGAGCAGCTCACTGAAGATGACGATCTGCTCGAAGAGGAACACGCGCCTCTCCTTGGTCCGGGACTGCATGCCTGCGTCCAGCTCGATCACGTAGAACGTGTCCTGCTGCAGCAGCTTCCCCTGAGCAGTCAGGGTGCCCTGACGGAAAGAGGGGCCAGAGTGAATCGAACGAAAACAGGGAGATGGCCACTGCCCTTGCGGTCCACAGGACCTCCCTCTCTGGGGATGCAGGTGACAGACCTGACATCAAAAGCTGCAGGGCTCTAGTAAGAGACTGAATTAGGACCCACAGGCTGATCCAGGGACAGACCGTGGCCACTTTCCTGTTCACACGAGGGCCCTGGAGGAAAAGGGAAGAAAGCTATGGAACCACTAAGAGACAGCTCCAGGCCAATGCCAGAAGGAAGGAAGATGAAATTATTAGCTGAAAAGAGGTTCCAGAATTATCCTGGCCCCCTTGTGTTTTATTAAAAGGAAACTAGAAAGCAGGTGACACTTGGAGCTAGAAGTGGACTTTGTGTCCTGTGAGCTCTGAGAGCTGTGCCTGCCTGGTCACTTTGCAGCATGGGCCAATGATCTGGGGCACTCTCGTGGCCACAAACTCAGAGCTCACCTGTGGCCAAGGAAGTGGTGGAGGCAGGGCCACAGACACTCTGGTAGGTCAGGCACCTCTCCCTTCACCTTGTATTTTTTTTAGGATGGGGAATTCTGAAGTTTTAGCCTCTGGCTACAGGTCAACAGGTGATGTGGGGGTACCATACTTAGGTCCCCATAGTTTATAAGCTGATAGATGCTTTTCTGGGTCCTGTGACCCTTCTTAAAATGACTCCAGCTACCAGGCCACCTGACACTCAGCTAAGGAGGAAGAGCCTTTTTGGTTTGCCAGTTTCTAATGAGATCTTCAGAGATATCTGAAGGGAGTATGGCTCAAGCCAGCAAGTCTTCACAGAATCTGCTGGAGAGCCTTGCCTTTTCTACTGCTCTGCAACAAGAAGACCCTGGCATCTGAGACAGCAAGCAGACGGCCCCCTCTGACAAGTAGGTGCTCTTTCTCAGGGGATGACTGTTTGCCCTTTAATGCAAATATGGGCCATTCCCTTCACGTGACGCCTTAGTCCAAACATTACCCAGCACAGAGGTCATTTGTCTTTTGTGTCCCTAAGAAATGCCTGCCCTCTGCATGGCTCCTGACTGCCAAGGTCAGCAGCCAAACAGGCTTATCTCTACCCTGGCCCAAAGTTAATATTAAGCCAGTGACCAGGTAGCCAGGAAAGCTCAAAAGCTCTATTAATATTACATAAGAACCTGATCGTGTGTTACAGTCCAGCCACACTAAAGGGAAAGCCAGAGGATTTGAAAGGGAGGGAAGTAAAATGAGGGGGCTCTAACCTCCCCTAGACCCAAAGCCACGGGCTTAGGGAATAGACAGACGTTCACTGTTCTTTCTAATCAGCTGAAGGAATGCAAAGCAGATTCTCTGTGGCCTGATGAAAATGGGAGATGGTGGCACTTGATTTAAAAAAGAAGAGAATTCCACGTTTATATGTGGCCTTCTGTGGACAAACACACACACACACACACACAAACACACAACACGGCTCCTGTGAAGCCTAATGTGGGTCAGACAGCACAATCACATGCCACTCCTATCAGTGGCAGCTTCTTCCAAAGACCAGGAGGAAGTCCAGCCAGACTGCTGTTCAGAAAACATGGGGACTTCAAGGTTGAAGAGCAAAAGGGATGACTGGGTTTGTTCAGAATAGCCTCAGACCTGTCCTAATGCCAAGGAAAACACTGTAAGACTCCACCCAGGAAGACTGAAAAAAAGGTGTAAGAACTCAGAGTGTGTTTCTGCTGAGCAACACTGCTCATGCTAATGTCTCAGGTCTACCTTTGAGAACCAGGAACCTATGAAAAATGAACAGCAAAGAAGACCCTCCATGTGGTTCAGACAGGGACAAACAGGATGGGCTGGAAGGGCAAGGTAACAGGAGACCCTGGCTTAAAAACAACATGAATTCAACTCATCAACCCAAACCTGAATGTATCATCTCCTAAACTTACCCATACCACCGTCTGCCTTATTCCAGTCTAGTTTAGCCAGGAAAAAAAAAAAAAAGCCATTTCTTTCTTATTTACTTACTTTTATTATTATTTTAGTTTTTGTAGAGGCAGGGTGCCACTCTGTTGCCCAGGCTGGTCTCAAACTCCTGTCCTCTCTGGAGTAGGACTCTCATCTCAGCCTCCCAAAGTGTTAGGATTACAGGCTTGAGCCATCATGCCCCAACCCATTTCTGTCTTAATTATCTCAGCTTCTAGGAATCCCTTCTCTCCAAAAAGGAATAATGAAATCTTAGGTTGCAGATTACTGGAAAACAGGAGTAGAAGATCCACATCTTTCTGTAAGGGGATCAACAACTACTAGGTACTAGTCGATAATTATGTCAGTTCCAATGTTATCACATTAATATTCAAGACATATTATGGTTAGTTTATGAGGTTTGGATACAAATTAACAACAGTGACTTATTAAGTTTAAATCAGGAAAGTCAATTTGTTCTTCAAAGGTTCACTGTTACGGGTTGAATTGTGTTGTCCCTCACCCCCTGTCACCCATCCTCCACCGATTCCTGTGTCAGAATGTGACCTTATTGGGAGGTAGGGTCTTTACAGAGGCCATCTAGTTAAAGTGAGGTCATTAGAGTGAGCCTTAAGAAAATATAACTGATGTCCTTATACAAAGGAGAAATTTGGACACAGAGATACAGAGGGAAGGCAATGTCAGATGTGGGGAGAATGCCACATGGACATGAAGACAGCCACCTACAAGCCACGGAGAGAGGCCTGGAAGAGATCCCTCCCTCACAGCCTTCAGAAGGAACCATCCTTACAATACCTTGATTTCATACTTCTAAGCGTCCAGGAGACAACATTAGACAATAAATTTCTGTTGGTTTAGCCACCCAATTTATGGTACTTTGTTATGGTAGCCCTCACAAACCAGTATATTCACTTAAACCAAAATTCTTGAGACATCTAACTATTTCTCTTAAGACTTGATTCCCCTCTTCAAAGAACAAGGACATGACTGTAATGTGTTAGAGCTTCAAACATTCATTTAACTAAAAAGCCAGTCACTACATAGACCTGTTTATTGGAACCCCCTTCTCAAAAATAAAAAATATAAATTAATAAGGTATTCTGCTCTTCTGCTTAGGTTCCACTTCTATCACACAGTTCTGCTGTCTCTCACATTCCCAGTATTTCTCAATCGAGAAAGAAAAGGGAAGAGTCAGCGCCAGGTCAAACAGTTGTAAAGAACGTTGGGTCTTTCCAGCCTCTGGGAATTCTGACTCCGGCTTGGTCGACTGCTCTGTAACTTCCTATGACTGCCCAGGCGCTGGACTTGCTAAACAGATGCATATTCCAGGCCTGTGGACCAGAGGGCCCAGGCACGGAGGCGTAGTGGTCAACAAAGGAGGTGGAGGAGGTGGGACACGGGACTCCAAAGGGAACAAGCCTCGGTGGCCTGGACCCCTATGCCCAGGAGAGAGAAGGCTCAGAAGCATTCTCAAGGACTCACCTCAAAGCCTTGCAGGCGTCCAAGATTCATCATGTCATTGCAGCGTTTGGGAACAAGGCACATTAACTCCACTGCTTTCTGTAGGAAAGAACGATTGCCACTCAGGAGGGGCACAGCACTCAGGCAGGAAGCTCTCAGCAACTCAGTGCTGGGACACAGGGACCTCGCCTCTGGCAGCTCCCTTATTCTAGGAAAGGACACTGGTCCCCGCTGTCCACTCTCAGGGAGTGTGAGCCTTTCTGTTCTAGACAGGGGATGTTGGTCATAAGTCAGTGACCACATGCGGGGGGGAATGGTACTCAGCCCATCCTTTCCTACTTTCCTGCTTTTGTTTAACAATTCCCTTTTCTTCTCATATTTTCTTTCTTCTCTTTTTTGTTTCCTGGCTGCCCAAGCAACAGCATAGCCTGGCTTATGAAACACTAGAGGTTTTAACCTAAAATAACCTGCCAGAATGATCTATAACCTCTCTGGCTTAAAATAATCCCCATGGTGACACTGTCACAAAGGACTTCACTTTAGGGGGTAATCCTCAGGGTGGGGGTGGGGGATGAAAACAGAATACTTTGTACGTTTGTAGAGTCAAACAGTACTTGGATTCACGGATAAAGTTGCATGTTGAAGCTCTGTGAAATTTACACCCAATCTCTCAAGGATGTTAAAGGGGTAAAGGATCGCCTTTTCTCACTACATGTCACCAGGAGCCATGAGAACACCAGCAGGGCTAAGCTCAGGTCTGGCCCAGGACAGAATGTTTGAGTTCTAGAAAACACTCTGTTCACTAACAATCGCCATTCCTCAACCCGCTGAGAAGCTGTTCACGAGGGCCTCTTATTGTCTAAGAGGAAGTCAGTCTGGATCCTCCCGAGATGGTCTTTTCCCTTTAGAGACAGACACCCAATATGGTCCCTAAGAACAGCAAATGTTACAAGCAGAAAACTCACCTCAATATCTGAACACTCCAGCCCAGCCTTCTCACTGTATCTCAGGAAGTCCTAGCAAGTAGGGGAAGCAAGGAAGGGTGTGGGAAGGGGTGAAATTAGTTAGTAAAATAGGCAGAGAACTATAAAAAACTTATCATAAAAATGTGGTAACACCCTAAAAACTTTCCAGCAGAAGTGGCCATGGTTTGTAGTAGCCGAGAAACAAAATTATGAGTCATGTTAGACACGATAATGCAGAGAAAACTCCCAGAATGTTCAAAGTCTCTGAGCTACCAGAAGAGGAGGGGTGAGAGGAAGGAAGGCAGGGAGGGAGGAAAAGGGGATTATGACAAGGAAAGATGGGGGAAAGTAAAATCTTTCTTTTCTGTTTAACCTCACATATCATCTCCATGAGATGAATCAAGTTAAGGCATTTTTTTTTTTTTTTTTGAGACAGAGTCTCACTCTGTTGCCCTGGCTAGAGTGAGTGCCGTGGTGTCAGCCTAGCTCACAGCAACCTCAGACTCCTGGGCTCAAGCGATCCTACTGCCTCAGCCTCCCGAGTAGCTGGGACTACAGGCATGTGCCACCATGCCCGGCTAATTTTTTCCATATATTTTTAGCTGTCCAATTAATTTCTTTCTATTTTTGGTAGAGACGGGGT
>CAUYSK010110540.1:0-13049 GCA_963575035.1 Avahi laniger
TTTGAGTTCAGGAGTTCGAGACCAGCCTGAGCAAGAGCGAGACCCCGTCTCTACCAAAAATAGAAAGAAATTAATTGGACAGCTAAAAATATATAGAAAAAATTAGCCGGGCATGGTGGCACATGCCTGTAGTCCCAGCTACTGGGGAGGCTGAGGCAGGAGGATCGCTTGAGCCCAGGAGTTTGAGGTTGCTGTGAGCTAGGCTGATGCCACGGCACTCGCCCCGGGCAACAGAGTGAGACTCTGTCTCAAAAAAAAAAAAAAAAACATAAATTGGATGAATGGTGGTGATACTTAATGAGAAGGTAGATATTTAATGAAGAGACCAGTTTGGAGGAGGAAATCAAATAGGAGCTCAGATCTTAAGTATTGCTCCATGCAGAAGAGGGGAAACGCCCCCAACACCACCCAGGGTAGGCTAGGTGCCCCCATCCTGATCTTTGTTGCACTCTAACTGCCCCTTTGTCTATAACCCCATGAAATAGCGGCTCCTTCATGCAGGGTCCCACCTCATCTTCCACAGGCCTGGCGCAATTAGTGGCCCAGAGAAGATACTTAGCAGACTGGTTTCTGCCACCGGCGCATCATAGCGCTAAAAAGGAAGTTGTTTTATTCAGGCAATCTGGGGCCACGTTTTGGTGCGACCACTAGGGGGCGAGCTGGGACCAGCGGAGGGCTCGCGGGAGCTTTTTTCCTGATCTCGCTGCGTCACCGTGCAGGGCGGGGCTTGTACGTGACGACCGGCTTCTGCGCCTGCCCAAGCGCCACCTGGGACTGAGGGGTGGGCGGGCATGGCCGAGAACCCTCGGAAGCTTTGCACCGTCGGCCCCTCAAAGAGGCGGAAGTACCGAAGCAGCGCCGGAAGCTGGACTAGAGCGGTGTGCGATCGCGGGTAGCGCGCAGCGCGGTTGCCATGGAGCCGACCGGGGCCTGTGGTTTCTGCCCGGCAGGGGAGGCCCAGCCGGCGCGTTACACCTGCCCTCGCTGTAACGTGCCCTACTGCTCGCTGCGCTGCTACCGGGCGCATGGGACCTGCGCCGAAGACTTCTACCGAGACCAGGTGCTGGGAGAGCTCCGCGGCCGCAGCGCCTCGCCCAGCCGCCTGGCAAGCGCCCTGCGCCGGCTGCGCCAGCAACGCGAGACCGAGGACGAGCCCGCAGAGGCAGGCTTCAGCCCCGGCCCGGCCCCCGGCGGCCTCTCAGGACTCTGGGAGCGGCTGGCGCCGGCCGAGAAGGCGGCTTTCGAGCGGCTGCTGAGCCGCGGCGAGGCCGGGCGGTTGTTGCCTCCGTGGCGGCCGTGGTGGTGGGGCCGCAGGACTGGACCGCGGCTTCTGGAGGAGGTGGATGATGCCTCGCGCAGTGACGCCGGGGAACGGGAGCCCGCCCCTGCGAGGACCCCGCCGGAATCGGTGAAGGATGACGCTGCCGCAGAGCCTGCGGCCGCCGAGCAAGTTCTTGGAGACGCCCCGGGGGCCTGCACGCCTGCCGCGCCCACCCGCATCCCCGCGCTGGCCAGCCTGAGCCGTGGCCCACTCTCCCCACTCGTGCGTTTCCAGTTGCCCAACGTGCTGTTCGCGTACGCGCACACTCTGGCCCTCTACCATGGCGGTGACGACGCGCTGCTGTCTGAGTTCTGTGCCTCGCTGCTGGGCGTTTCCGGAGCCCTGGGCGCCCAGCAAGTCTTCGCCTGTGCGGAGGAAGCCCTGGAGGCCGCAGCCCACGTGCTGGAAGCGGGCGAGCACCCCCCTGGGCCCCTGGGTATGCGCGGTGCTATGCTCGAGGCTGCCCGCATCTTGCAGGGTGAGGGCCCAGCCAACCAAAAAGGCTACACGTTGGCAGCGCTGGGGCACCTGGTGCAGACCCTGGGCCGGGCCCAGAAACAGGCCGTGGATAGGGAAGAGCGAGATCGCCTCTACCGAGCCCGGAAGAAGTGCCAATTCCTTCTGGCCTGGACCAACGAAAATGAGGCAGCCCTTACACCCCTGGCTCTAGACTGCACCAGGGCCCACAGAGCCCATGCTGTGGCAGCCGAGGAGGTGGCAGCCCTCACTGGGGAGCTGGAGCGGCTGTGGGGAGGCCCCATGCCACCTGCCCCAAGGACTCTCATTGAGGAGCTCCCTGGCTAAACTGGGGACCCTTGTCTTCAATAAAGCTGTCTGCCCTGTTGGCAGTGCCCATTTCTTTATTTTTTTTTTTTAAGAGATCGGGTCTCACTGTATTGCCCAGGCTGGAGTGCAGTGGCATGATCAGAGCTCACTGCAACCTCAAACTCCTGGGCTCAAGCAATCAGTGACCATTTCTGAGTGATAGCTGTTGTCCCAGCTGACCCCAGACTCTTGGGCCCACAAACTGCCTCCCAGCTTCTCCCTGACCAGTGCTGACCCAGCCAGTCATAAACACTCTGGCCCCAGAATGGGAGAGAAATGCACAAAGGGTTCCAGATGTTTGCCCAAAGGAGGAAGAGCATTTCCATTTGGGGGCACTGACTTCATTTTCCTCTTGCCCCAAACCACCTCTTCACTGAGGCCATTCATCCCTGCCTGGTGGAGCTGAAGGCTGAGTAGGGTGCAGGCCCTTGAGTCCCCAGTGTGTCCGGGCTCCTGGTCCTGGGTATGCTGGTGGATGGGTGGGCACATGCCCCTCTTGGGGCAGTGAAACTGCTTCAGTAGACATAGGGCACGATGCGGTAAGGCACACGTCGGCAGTATTCGTGCCAGGCCAGGCCATACTTCTGCAGACACTGCCGCTCATCCCGGGCCTCGCGGTGCACCAGCAGTGCAGTGAAGTAGAGGAGGTAGAAGTAGGGCAGCAGATGGGACACCCCTGCACAGAGGGAGGCTCTGTGACCACCCCACACTTCAGAGGTTCCCATGTCTAATGGCTCGGGGCATCAGGGCTCAACAGTGAAAGGTTCAAGGTCTGCAGTGAGGCCCACAATATTAGGTTGGCACAAAGATGTGCTCCAGCCACATTGGGTCCATCCCCAGCTCCCTGACTACACTAGGGCATACCTAGACTGGGCATCTGTGGTCACCATGCTACCCCTGCCCTTCACACAGCCCTGCCCATGCCCACCCAGGCCACTCACCACAGGGCAAGGACCAGGCCAGAGCCATGATGAGATCTCCAAGGTAGTTGGGATGTCGGACCATACCCCACCACCCAGACACCAGCAGCTGCCGTCCTGTGGCTGTAGAGATGGTTTCAAGGCCTGGAAAGACAGGTAGCAGGGGGGGGAACTCCCAGGAAGCCCAACTGCCCCACTGCGCCCATGGCACCCTAGAGACCCAGCTCACCAGCCACTCTGGGATCAGAAGGATTCCTTCGGAAAGTGTTTTTCTGGGAATTAGCCCCACGGAAGACGTAGTAACCAATGGCTGGGGAGAGTATGAGCAGGTGGTCAGGGTTGAGGTTCGTAGCCTTCTGCCTGACCCTGGCCATCCACCCAACCTGTCCACAGCCCAGACTCTGCCTGGACACCCAGAACCCTGCTCCCAGCTTTAGGTAAGTGCCTGAGGCTTAGCATCTACCTAGTGGGTGCTGCATAACCAGGGAATGAATGACAGGGGGAGGGGAAATGATAGGCCCAACTTGCTGCCCCTTCCTGACTGACCGTTGATGAGGCAGATGATGGAGGCCATGGGCAAGCCCAGGGGTTGCGGGTGATAGAGCAGGAACTGGGCCTGCAGGCTGTAGGTGAAGGGTACCCAGGCTAGATCCCCAAAGGCCAGCATGAAGCCAAACCCATCATGTGTGATGTCCATGGTGGTGAGGACAGCCTCCTGCAGGGACAGAACCCAGACACTCTGGCTCAGTACCCACCAGGTCCTCAGACACCCTCCCCTACCTCCCTTGCCCAGTTCAGCCTCACCTCGTGCCAGAGAGCATCACCCACATAGAGTAACTGGAAGCCATTGACCAGCCACATGGCCAGTGAAGGACTCCCTCTCAGCTCTGCCTCCTGCACCAGTAGGGCCAGGTTAATGATGACCTGGGGGGAAAGAGGACAGGGTTGTCATGTCCACAGAGGTGGCAGCACCTGGGCAGAACACTGGCAGCCTTTGCCATTCTCTCACTTATCACGGTCACACTGTGGCCCTTTGTCAAGTGGATTCAAGGCCTGTACCCAGGGACAGAGGTACTATGGAGGGCTGCCTCCCAAGGTGCTGGCAGCCTGTTTGCTGTCACTTTGTGGGGAGCAGCCGGGGAGCAGGTGGGCACTGGGGCTCCAGAGTTCAGACAGACCTGGTTTTGAATCAGCTTCACCACTCAGGTGGATTGCTCACGCTCTCCAAAGCCCACTTTCCCCACCCCCATGTGGAAGATGGGGGTGATTACAGACCTGCCTCATGGAGCTGTCCAGGAACTTGATGGCATCGTGCCATGGAGCATTAAGCACAGTGCTCCTGGCACATGGTAAGCGCTCAGTGGTTAGCTGGAGCCAACCTGTACTGAGAACCTGTGTTTTAGTAGCTTTGAGCTCGATTCTGTCATTAAGTTTACCTTCTAGTCCTCACAATAATCTTGGGAGAAAGCTTTTTTTTGAGTCTCACTCTGTCACCTTGGGTAGACTGCAGTGGTGTCATTGTAGCTCACTGCAATCTCAAACTCCTGGGCTCAAGCGATCCTCCTGCCTCAGCCTCCCAAGTAGCTGGGAGGTACACACCATGAGGCCCAGCTAATTTTTGTATTTTTAGTAGAGACAGGGTCTCACTCTTGGTCTCGAACTCCTGAGCTCAAGTGATCCTCCCTCTTTGGCCTCCCAGAGTGCTGGGATTACAGGCGTGAACCACTGTCCCTGGGTGAAAGCTTTAATTTTATCCCATTTCACAGATAAGGAAATAGCCACAGAGGCTGATGTGCTGGTGGTCAGGCCAGGATCCAGATCCATGGTGGGCACTTGGCATCCCTGCCTCAGATGAGATCATTTCCAGGGTGACATGAGAGACCTTGGTGATCTTGGCTGCAGTCCAGCATGGATGATTATAACCAAAGAACCCAGTTGGAATGCTGTAGAATGCTGTAGAGGCCACCGTGACAGACGGGTTGCTAACCCAGTGATCAATTTTAAGTTCTGCACTGCCTTGACCACCAAGGAGCATGTGATCACTCTCCTGGAAATAGACTACGCCTGACTGCTCTATTTAAAATTGCACGTGCCGTCCTAGCTCCCACAGTGCTTTGTTTCTCCATAGCACTCGTCATTCCTGGCATGCTATGTATACTTATTTTTTTGTCTGTCTTTTCCTCTAGAACACAGGCTCTATGAGGCAGAGATTTTTTTTTTCCTCCTATAATTTTTTTCTCTTTTGTCTCCCAGTACCTAGAGCAGTGCCTAGGGCACATGGGGGACTCGGCAAACGTTTGTGGATTGAATGAATGATTAATGATTCATATCTGCACAATTTTGGCCTTGCCCTGCCTAAGCAAAAGTCCCCCATCCCACCCCTCCCCCTGGCCCAAAGCCAGCTCAATCAAGCCCAGCATACCCAGCCGATGAGGCCAGGCCGAAGTTCGCAGAAATATTTGAAGTCAAAGAAATAAATGCGAGGGTTGAGCTCCCGTCCCAGGAAAAAGTCATAAATTGGATTACCTGGAGAATAATGGGACATGAAGGTGCAGGCAGGCGCCCCTGCCTGCCTCCATCTCCACCCCCTGGGACTTCCCCTCTCACCTGAGTTCCCTCCAGGTGCCAGGGCGGAGACAGGGGCTACCAGAGCCTTCATATAGAGAAAGAGGCTGAAGATGAAAGCGGTGAGGGTGGCCGAAAACGCCAGGGGCAGGAGCATTTCCGGGAGTGCCCCCAGGGGCAGCCCCGCTGACGCCCCCAGCCCCACCAAGAGGGCTGTCAGCACCAGGGCCTGGAAGCCTGAACCACAGCGCACAGTGAGTCTTGGGGCTGTGCACCCGCACCCCTCCCCACAAATACATATACACACACCCTAAAGCTCACGGAGGCCACAGACCTCGCCCCAAGCACTAGGCTGCCCCCGTGAAGGCCCTCCCAGAAGGCCATCCTAGCCACTGCTCTGGTGCATAGAGTAGCAGTAAATGAGGTAGGGGCGTGAGGACAATGGGCGTGGAGAGGTCCCCCGGCATCTGTCCTGAGCGTAGAAGAGGCACGTAAGGGAGCTTGGGGTTGGGGCTAATCTCCACGGACCTCCCAGCTACACCTGAGCTCCACCCCCACCCACGCAACTGCAGTGCAAGGGCCCGTCCCCCCCGGCACCGTTAATGGGGTAGCACAGACGACTCTTGTCCTTCAATTCCTGCCCCTCGGCCACCTGCGGATACAAGGGGCTCTGATAAGGATTTGGGGGGGCATCTTCCCCCTCGCCGAGCCCCCTCCGCCTCCCCTGCACGTCCGGGAGCAGAGCCCACACCTTGCGCGCCGGCAATAGGTAGAGCGCCGCCTGCAGGCCGAGCCAGGTGAGCCATAGCAGCAGCGCCTGCGGACTCCACAGCGCTTCCAGCCCAGGCAGGTAGGGGGGTGGGCCCAGGAGGCGCGCAGGGCCCGAGCGGGCCACCAGGAGCAGGTGGAACATGGTGGCAGGCAGCAACAGCAGCAGCGCCGCAGCGCCTGGGGGAGGGGGCCACGGCGTCGGGCGTCCGCTCTCAGCTCCCGCTCCCAGACCCCCACAGGCGCCCTGTTTTCTCCTGGGCTCCCTCAGCATTCCCGGGGCCCGCCCCTATATCTGTTCTCAGCTCTCCGCCCCCAAGCTCCCCGCTGTCTCTCAGTCCCCTTTCCGGACTTCCATCTTGGTCCTCCACCCCCAGATCTCCTCGAAGACCCTCCTGCTCCAACTCACAGTCCACTCCACAAATCCCCCGCTCTGCAGCACCCAGGATGGGCCCCTCTCAGCTCTCGCTCTCCAGACACCCCCCCCGCAAATCCCAGGATCCCCCCAAAGCCTTCCACCTTCAAATCTTGCCCTAGTCCCGGCTCGTAGCTCACCCCCTCCAGGTCTCCCTCGCTCAGCTTCTGCCCCAAGTCCCTTCTCTCTGCCCCATTACCCAGGGGACCTCCGAATTCCAGCGGGGCCCGGGGACCCTGAGGAGGTGCCATGGTCTCTGCTCCGCTGGAGAGTGGGAGCTCACAAAAGTCGGTCAAGGAAACACAGCCCGACCCATCCCCTAGGAGATGGGCTTGGCGACGTGGAGGATCCAGCCCGCTGAGCCTGCACCTGTCTCGACGCTGAGCTCGGACAGTAACCGCTCTTGTCCAGAGGGCTTTAAATGGACCCGCCCCCGGCCCATCCTGGGCCCAGAGCACCAGCCAATCGGCTTTCAGGGGCGGACCTGACGCGGGCGCCTCCGGAGGCACCTCGGCCTCAAAACCCCACCCCCAGCAAGTCCCGCCCAGCAAGCAAGAGGGAGGAGGAGGCCACACACATTTATTAGGCGGGTCCTGACACCTGCCAGCTGGAAATGACCGCCAGGGCCAAGACCAGGGCATGGGCAGGGTAGGACGCCAGCATAGACCTATGCACGGCAGCTGCTGGGCCTAGCCGCGCTCGCAGATGACCTCAACCACACTAGGCTCCATGGGCACTGGGTCCGGGCAACGAAGGGCAGCTGAGGCCACCACTTCGTCCAGCAGCAGGTGCACCAGCTCCTCATCGGCCACAAAGCGCCACAGGTAGAGCTGCAAAAAGTGGCAGTCCACTTGCACCTGTTGCAACCCAAAGCGCCCAAAGGTGCGCAACCGGACACACTCTAGCAACGTCTTCAGGCTGATCTTGATAATACCAGTCAGCACCGACACCTGCAGGCAGGAACACAGGGATGCAGCTCAGTGACAGCAGGTGTTGGGGGAGGGGCACCCACCTGCTGAGCAAGGGACAGGGAGACATAAGATGCCAGTAGCTAGAATGAGGCAGAAAATCCCAGAGTCCAGGTAAGATGAGAGGGATACAATGTTAGCTCCATCACTGGGCAACAAGTAGAGCCCAGCAATCAGAGGCAGAGATGGGGGCCTGCAGAGATGGAGGAGCATTACTGAGTTAGAGGGAGAACACCAGATCCCTGAGCTTCGGCTGGGCTAGGGCAGAAACCTTGGTGTGAATAGGAATCTTTGGGGAGGACCCAGGACTACTGTGGGGACAAGGACCAGGGCAAAGAGGCATACTAGGTTAGCCCCCAGACCCAGGCTGGGCACACACCAAGATCAAGGCTGTGGAATGGTGGTGGTGGGGTTCTGGACTACCTCAAAACAGCCCTAGAGACAGAGACTGGGGTGTGAGGGTCACCCCTCACAGACAGGGTCCTAGGGCTCCTTGCATTGGTGTGGGGCTAGTCCAGCCAACCTTCCCCGGGTCTGGGTTACTGGGGACTTTGGACCTTGTTGAACTCCACAGGGCTGAACACATCAATACGTTCAGAGAATAGCTTCTGGATGTTGCTCAAGAGGTTGGTGTCCATCGGGGCACTGGATGAGAGGACACAAGGAATCAGAGCCCACCCTGCACCCTCGTCCTCTTTTCTCCATTCCCTCTGGGGCTCTCCTGACCAGCCAGACCTGGGTGTATAGCTGGGTGCATAGCGGCCCTGCTGGCGAGAGCTGCTGTACACGGAGAAGGTCCTCTTGCTGGAGTCGCTGCTCTGGGCCTTGCGAACACCCTCTTCGTACAGGAGCCCCACCTGGTGGTTAAAGGCGGTACTGCAAGGAGGCCAGAGCATGGGGAACCTCCAGCCCACCACGCGCTGAGGATGCTCTAAGTTACCTCCTCATTTGTTACAAGAATCACAGAACAATGACCAGAGGGCTGGGAATCTAGCTGGTACATGGTCATTATTTATAGAACCAGTGGAGTGGGGCAAACGCAAGACACAATCTGAGGCCCAATCTTCAACACAAGCCCTGCTCCAACTTCCTGAACCTCAGCTTCCTATAGGTGAAATGGGGGTAATGATGCCACAGTCCAGGGCTGGGGAGGAACAAGGCCATGGATACAGGCACCGCTGGCCCCTGTTGTCTTAATCCTCAGAGGGTCGTCCCCAGCACCCCCAACCTGGGCGGCACCTGCACGTCGATGGCTGTGGTGTCCTCTACCACCCGCTTCATGACAGCACGCACGTTCCGGGGCTCCAGCGTACTGAGCCAGTCCCGGGTCTCCACGCTCTTGCGCAGCATCTGTGATATGACCAGGCCCTGCACCTTCACATAGTGGGTCAGCAGCCGCCGTGCTGTCTCCCTGGCCTCTGCACACAATGTGCTCACGGGCGTCACTGGAGACTGGTCCTGAGCCAGGGAGGCAGAGGACAGGGAGTGGGTACAGAGGGTAGCTCAGGAGCCACTGCCACCAGTAGCTGGGCACAGACCAGGCAAGGGAGAGGCTGGGTGGGCACAGGTGGCTGGTCTGGGTTTGGCTGTGAGGGAATTGTTCAGCCTCCTGTGTTCCCAGGACCACTGTCCCCTTCCCCCCACGTGCTGACAGTTCACCTGCACCAGAAATTGTTCATCAGTGAGCGTGAGGATGTAGGAGATGGTGGCTGTCTCATAGTCTAGGCAGAGGCGGGAGAGCAGCAGGAGCAGGGCAGGTGGCGTGGCACCCCCCTTCTCCCCAGGGCTGTCACAGAAGCTCTGAGCTGTCTGGCACATGGAGCGGATGAAACCCACGATGAGGCCCTCGCGGACGCCCTGGCTGCAGAATTCACCCTGTGAGGAAGCAGGGCCCAGATGCACTACAAGCCCCCTCTTCCAGGCAGGGGCTGTTCATGACCCTCTACTGAGGCCCTAAGTGCCCCAGCCCCTCTCCAAGGGACAGCACTGTCCTGCTTTCCAAGTACCCCAGAGCAGCTCCCCTGCTTGGGGACAGGGGAAAGCCAACACTTGGGACTCTGCCACCTTCCCACTCTCAGCCCAGCTGCAGATACCCTCAGAGCCTTCCCCACCCTCGCAGCTGTAGCTCAAGAGAATCCGAAACCACAACCAGAGTGCCAGGGCAAGGACTGTGTGCCCAGGTGACCTGTCTCCAGTTCCCCAAGTGCTGGTAAAAGGGTATTGAAGGGCCAACTAGCAGGATGAATATGGAACACCCAAGGGGAGGCTATACCCGGAAGTAGGGCTTGTTGGAGAAGGACACCTCCTTGGCGGTGAAGAGGTGCACTGCGGCCAAGGACGCCTTGATGTGGCTCAGGATGGAGCTGGCCACATTGGCCAGCAACTCAGCCAGGCCTGGGCCCTCCTTCCCAGCCAGACGAGGCGCAGCCAGAGCCTGGCGCACATCAGTCAAGCAACCCAGGAAGGCCACCCGTAGGCCCTGCAGGTGGTGGCCCAGGCGCTCACGGGCCACTCGCTCCACGATTTCCGTGGCAGCCTCAGCAAGCCCGGCAGCTGCCAGCAGGGCCCCAGGGGCCCGCAGGCGCCGGTGGAAGCGGTCCAGCGCCCGCACCAGCAGCGAGTTGTCACCGCCACCCTGCTCTTGTGCCAGCCGGCGCTCCACCAGTGCAAAGTAGCGGCCGCCCAACTCCCGGGCAAAGGCTGCCAATTTCTCGGCACCCGCAGGGCCCTGGGCAGCAAACAGCTCCTGGTAGGCCGCTGCCACCTGGCAGAGGCCGCCAACGAAGCCACTGCCGCCATGGTCTGTGAACTCTAACACATCGGGAGCTGGAGGGGAGGGTCCCAGTTCGGCCTCCAGGCTTCTCAGCTCCTCCTCCAGCCGCCCACGGGCATGTGCCAGGAACTCCTCGCACAGCTCCTCTGCAGGCTCGCCCAGGGCCAGCAGCAGCTCCACACACTCGGCCTGCTCAGGGGCGCCTGAGCCGCCCTCCCTGCAGGAAGCGAGATCACAGTGAAGGGCAGGGCCGGCGCCTCCAGTGGGTGTGTGGGAGACAGGAAAGCAAAGCGTGGGGCAGGACGACAGCTCCAGAAGGGCCCAGGGCGGGGTGCGGTGAGGGCCGAGGGCCACACCTGAAGCGCTGCCGCAGCTGCTGAACCAGGCGGGCCGTGATGACCTGGCAGTCGTCCTGGATGGCACGGAACGAGGGCAGGTGCTGGTACTGTTGCAGCACAGCCTGCGCGCGGCCCTGGTAGCGCACTGCCTGCCCGTAGGCGCCCAGCTCCACGCACTTGGTGAGGCGCGAAGGCAGCTCGAAAAGGAACTGCAGCTTCCGCAGCAGCGCGTGGACCCCTGCGGATCAGGATGCGGTTATCGGTTATCCCCGGACCCCCGAGGGTGGCTCACCAGAGGCCCCGCGCGGCAGCGCCCACCTGCCAGCTTGGTGATGCGCTCGTGGCGGTCCTGCAGCGTGGCACTGATGCGCGCGCTGAAGTCCGTGATGACGGCCATGTTGGTAGCCAGCCGGTCCATCTCGTCCTCCATCTTCCGGAAATCGTTCTTCATCTTGCGGATGGTGTCTGGGCGGGCAAGGGTCAGGGAGAGGGAAAAGGAGATGACTGGGGGGCAGGCGCACCCTCAGCTTGAGACATGGAACAAAAGCTCTCTTACACCCCCTTCACCAACGTGCCTGAGCCCGCTCCTCCAGGGTCGCGTTGATGCTTCGGAGCCAGACTGCTGCCAGGGCGCGGGTCACAGCACAAATGGGGGTCGTTATGTCAGTGCAGCAGGAGTTTTTACCCACACCCCTTCTGTGTGCCCCTCGCCCTGGTGCCCAGGGGACATGGCTGAGGCGGGGGCTCAGTGTCTGCCCTCAGAAGATGCCTGCATCTGAAGGAGGGCCCACAGCGCTTAGCACTAGCTGAAACAGCTTTCCTTTTCTTTATTTTTATTTTTTCCCAGCTCTCCCTTTGAGAAAGAATGTATGTATATATGTATGCATTTTTCCAGATCCTTTTCCTTATGATCTTGCTCTGTTGCCCAGGATAGAGTGCAGTGGCCTGATCATGGCTCACTGCATCCTCAAACTCCTGGGCTCAAGTGATCCTCCCGTCTTAGCCTCCTGAGTAGCTGGGACTACAGGCACGTGCCACCACACCCAGCTAATTTTTCTAGTTTTTGTAGAATAGAGAATTTTTCTATTTTTTGCAGAATAGAATAGCGGTGAGGGGTTCATGCTGGTAATCCCACGCCCTTTAGGAGGCTGACACACAAGAATTGTTTGAGGCTAGGAGTTCGAGACCAGCCTGGGCAACACAGCCAGACTCCATCTCTACAAAGAATTAAAAAATTGGCCAGGCATGGTGGCATGTACCTGTAGTCCCAGCTACTTGGGAGGCTGAGGTGGGTGGATGACTTGAGCCTAGCTGTTCAAGGCTATGATCATGCCACTGCACTCCAGCTCGGGCAACAGAGCAAGAGCTCATCTCTAAAAACAAAAAACAAAAGAAAACAAAACAAAAACCAAAAAAACCCCATAGTGTAGGTTAAGCCCAACTAGCCACTTGTGACACCTGAACACACAGAGCTGGGCCACAAAATCACCCCACTGGTCTCCCTTTAAATTTTATGACCTCAAGTCCCAAAGTGGCATTCCACACTGCCCAGCCATCCTTCCAAACCCTCTAGGAGTCTGTTTTCCATTTTCTCCTCAGTTCTCAACATTCCAATACATGCTCACTAACTTTCAACCGAGGACCCTGCTTCATACACATACTTCATGGGAAAAATAAAAGCAAACCTCAACTCCCTCCAAATCTGCAGAGCAAACAGACATCTGTGCACCACCTGTGCCTTCCACTCTCCCTCTCTTGAGCCATTCTGCCTCTGGTTCTGACCAGAGCTCTGCCTAATGACCTACTTAACCCCTCAACGTGGACAGCACACAAGCAGTCAAGCATAACACACCCAAAACAAAACTCTTGACATTCCCTAAACCTGTTCCTCTGCTCATCTTTTCCATTTTGGCTCCTGGCCATTTCTGAAGAGCCATCTTTGATTCTTTTTTTTTTTTTTCCTTTGAGACAGAGTCTCACTGTGTTGCCCGGGCTAGAGTGCCGTGGCGTTAGCTTAGCTCACAGCAACCTCAAACTCCTGGGCTCAAGCGATCCTCCTGCCTCAGCCTCCCGAGTAGCTGGGACTACAGGCATGTGCCACCATGCCCAGCTAATTTTTTCTATATATTTTTAGATGTCCAATTAATTTCTTTCTA
>CAUYSK010110546.1:0-57919 GCA_963575035.1 Avahi laniger
AAAGAACTTATTGGCACCTTATGAAGGAAGCTGTTTCAATATTAAAGCTATAATTTTGTTCCCTTTATATTAGTTTTAGGATTGTATGTGTTTGTTTCAGTGCTAGGAAAAAAAGAGCTTCTATAAAATATAGCACATTCGAAAGAATTTGCCTGGAGATATAGGCAAGTGTGTTTGTCTTGAATATTAAACAAAGATGCACGGTTTATACAGTGTAACTACCTACAGAATTTATTATACAGCCACAAAACACTTAAAACAATTCCAGGTGGCTGGTGAGTTTATATTTCTCTCTAAAGCCATCGGTGGGACAAGCTGAGATGCCACAACCCTCCCATGTGACCGTGGATGTAGCAAGAGGCTCCTGTCATAGTTGTGCTCTCTCTCTAATATCTACTTTACATTCTCAACTATTTTAATATTACATGTTAATATTTAATGCTACAGGGTGCAACATAATTGCATTTTACAATGCTGTATCTGCTTGAGTTAACGGGAAGGAAAAACGCCCTTCTGATTTGCTCACCCTTAAACACAGCGGGGCATCCCCAAGGTGTCTCAGGTGAGTGAGCTCCCAAGTCATCCCTCTCCTGTTAATACATCTCACTGTGAATTTTGGAAAGAGTAAATGAGCGCTGATGATATTTAATAACATTTCTAAGCAAGCAGACAGACCTGGGTGACAACTTCCCATACAATTCAGGACGCTGAGATGACGTCGCGGATCCTGAAGCCACGCGCAGGACGTGCAAGGAAGGCCGTGGATATATTGGAGGGGCGCTGGTTCTGGCAGGTGCACGAGATGCTGAGTACGGCCAAATGCCCAGCCACACCCAGGAGGGTCAGCTCTGCGCAGCCGCCTGGCATGCACTGCAGCGTGGAGTGGGCACTCGAGCCTGGCTACCTGCAGGATGCTGGACACAGGAACCGATGCCAGCGCCTGGGGCCGTGTCCACAGGCTGCGTGCTGTGCTGCACAGCACCACGAGCCGGCGCCCACCCCTGCCTGCGAGGAAGCACGACAGTGCACGAGCTATACCCTCCTTTAAGTTCACAGCAGCGTTGAGGTGGGCTATGAGCATCATGGTGCCCATCAAACAGAAAAGCTCAGGAAAGTCAAGCACTATGTGTCTGCAACAACATCTGTCTGACTGCGCAGCCGGAGCCTTTAGCCACCACCCTGCAGGCATCTTATGAAACGGAAATGAACACTCGTCCTTTCTCCTCCTCAGTATCACTGTGCACAGATAAACGAGCAAAATCACAGGCAGGGCTGTGAACACTAAGAATTATGTAAACACAAGGGTGTGTTTCATCTACAACTCCATTGTAGAATGGAAGCATGCATTTTTAACCCAATTGTGTAATTTATAACCTATTGAAATAATTGAAATGACTTATATTAAAATGTATAAAACAGAAAAATTCATGTAAAGAAACAGAAGTAATATCAAAAACTATATTCAAGGAAGGGAGAGATACTTTCATCTAGAACCTGAGGTGCAATAGTTTTATATTTTATATTTTATGCTAGCTGTAATCTCTTTAGATGCCAGCAGCCGGGACAGAATGGGGCAAGCTCTATGTGACGTAGTTAGTTCTCGACAGCTGAGGAAAGAAATCTAACGAGTGTGTTTAGAGAAGAAAATCAGAACCAGCTCACACTCGACTCTCAGAGGAGCTGAACCTGCTTCGTCCAGTGCAGGACACAGCAGCACTCTGCCAAACCCATTTCACACAACATGCACTGAACCCTACTGGGTTTCCTTGGTCTTAACCTTGCACCAAAACTAAATCGTGCCATTCGTGTGGGCAGCTAAGTTCACAGCTCCAGAGGAATTACCTTCCCAAAGGGCCAGATAACATGAGCCTTTAAATTGCTCCTCTAAAATATCAAATGTCTCAATATCCAGCTTAGAATCAATTTGATCAAATGCGATTAATTGGAGGAGCAGCCCTCGTAGGGTGCTGATGCGGCCAGGCCATCTGAACCACGACCGCATGCCTTGATGGTAAGTGGCCACGCGTTAGCCCAGGGGAGAGCCCGGCCTCCACACTTGAGTCTTACTCATTAACGTGACAGATGTTTGCTCTGTGCCTGCTCTGAGCCAGGCGCACACCCACTGCACACAGACGCACGCAGGGGCTGGTCTCCTCGAGGAAGGACACCTGCGACTGAGCGCAGTGGCGCGTTATGATGCGGTGGATGCAGCAGGAGCCAGAGTTCATGGAACACTAATAGTCTTAGCCACTCACGAACTATTCCACTTTCACCCTTAGGGAGAAAGTACGGATGTTCCGATTTTACAGATGAGGAAACTGAGGCACAAGGAGGTTCACTAACTTGCTCAAGGTCAAACAGTTGGTGGGTCCATGAAGCCAGAGTCCAGACAGTAGACTTCTAGCCACACTGAAACCCAGTATGGAGAGAAAGGGGTGCTAGAACTCTCCGGACAACATACGGCTGCAGGCCAGGCACTCACCAGAGGCAGGGGCGACAGTGGTTGGCAAACAGGCAGAGCAGGCAGCCCCGAGGCAAAGGCTGCTGTCTGCAGGGACACACCCACCAGTCCAGAATGTCAGGGCTCCCTGAGAGCATGAGAGGAAGGTGGGCAGGATGCAGGGCCACAGGTTTCATATCACACGAGCCCACAAAACCCCCAAAACAGGGGTGCTACCATGGGATCCCAACATCTTATTTTGACAAATAAGAAAATAAGAACAAAAACATAGTTCATTTTCCCTATATTATAAAATAATATGAAATTATAGAAAGGGTGTCATCTCAGAGTAAAGAACAGTCTTTTAATTTGAACACTCTTAGTTTTTTTAAATTTCACAGATCCCTGTCCCATGTTCGTTGTGTTGTCTGCCAGTGGAAATTTTGTCACAAATGGTCCTGTTCTTGGATTGGAGGGTCTTGGATCCACTGCTGCAGGCAATGGGCTTCACAGGGCACCAATGAATATATTAAAAATAGAAGATTGTGGGCTGGATCTTGCCCTTCCAAAATTTGCATGTTGAAGCTGTAATCCCCAACATGGCCGTGTTGGAAGACAGGGCCTTTGCAGAGGTGATTAAGACAAAAAGAGGTCACCAGGGTGGGTCTCAATCCAATAGGACTGGTGTCCTCAAAAGAAGAGATCAGGACACAGACACGCACAGAGGTACAGCTGGGTGAGGACACGGGGAGAAGACGGCGTCTGCAAGCCAAGGAGAGAGGCCCCAGCAGGGACCAGCCCTGCCGCGCCGTGACCTTGGACGTCCAGCTGCAGGAAGAAGTACAGTCTTGTCGTTAAAGCTACCTGGTCTGGGCTACCTTGTCACGGCAGCCTCAGTAGACTAGTAGAGTTATCTCACGTAAGGTAAATAGATGTGTGGCCTTGACTGGCAGGAATAAGTGTAATATTAACTCATAATCTCAATTAACCTGCTTGTTCTCTTCTGCCTGTAGTCAGTAACACCACCAGATAGACATGAGCATCTCTGAAGCCACGATCACTAACACATCCCCATTCATGTGATATTCACGGAAGTCATTCCATTCTTATAAAAAGGGGAGGCTGCTTCATTAGGGCCAGGTCCAAACATTGGTGAGACGTCGCCCTCTGCCCTGCCGTGCTTCTCCCCACAGCTGCCCCTCTGGCAGGAAGCAGCCCAGGGCGCTCACCCCAGCAGGGAGACGCAACCCGGACAAGCAGGGGAAAGGGTGCGAACAGCTCCCTCCATGGAACTGGAATACCAGCCCTTCCTCACGGCTCCTTGGGAGGATCAAGTGTAACAGCACGCAGGAAGCACACGGCACTGCGTCCACATCCCAGAAAGATCTCAATTTTTAGCTCTCTTTGCCATCAAATATCTAACAACTCTTTTCATGCACAAATTGATCATAAAAAATAGACTGTGCAGAAATTATCTCCTTATTTTTATCACGTACAAAGAAGAGGTGCATTTACTTGGTGTGCAGGAGAGGCTTAACTCAGCTTTGTGTTCAAATCCCGCACATTTCAAAGAAAAGTCTGGTTTTGACTGGCTCCTGGGTGACAGTGAACCCTTGGGGGTATCCTGTCTGGGGGTGCCTGTGTTTATCTGGGACTTTGGGTCACATCAGACAGTCTATGTTGACAGAGTGGTTTATGGTGAACGCATGTCTTTGTGCAGCAGGGGCCCAGGGCCAAGCGGTACCATCTAACCTCTCGGAGGCTGGACGCTGGGACCAAGGTTCAGTTCCATGGGTCCCCCATGCCCACGTGCCGCGGTGGGCCCCCAGTGAAAACCTGACGCAGGCTCAGGGAGGTGCCCTGGTTGGCCCTGCACTATATGTCTTGTCACACGTCCCTGAGGGAGAACGAGGCACCATCTGTGTGACTCCAGGGGACAAACGCCTGGTTTTCCCCAGACTGCCCCACACACTTGTCCCCTGGCTGCTCTTAGCCCCTATCTGTTTGCCGTGGTGAACTGTAACCATGAGCACTCGGTTTTGCTGAGTCCTTCTAGTGAATCCATGGTCTGGGAGACCCTACACACTGGTGAATAATTACCATCTACTAAGAACGGGTCAATGTGTATTTCTCAGTTCAAGGAAATCGGAACAAAAGTAGAGAAATTAATGTGCAAGAACAGATTTCTCCATGATCTGTGAGCTCCTAGCACCACCCCTACGTGCCAGCACATGCCAAAGCCTAACATTTGAAGAAAAAATACAAACAGCTGGATCCTTGGCACCTGATGGGCTATTTTAGTCTCACGGCGAAGACGACAGAGAGTGGTTTAGGTTCAATGAAAAAGGTAAGGGAAAGAATTGTGACACTGTATTTAAAAATATGTTAACTTCAGGGAGAAAAATGCCAAATACACAGCATATGACACTCTCTGGCATTTCAACAAATATGCCATATTTTACGAGCTCATTAATTTTCATTTTGAAGTTCTGTTTAGTCACTTTCAATTAATGTTAGGAGAGGGACACGAAGTTAGAGATGCGAAATATCGGAAGACGACTCAGTGTTCTTCAGTGACGGAGCACGTACTGAATTCCAACGCAGCTTGTGAATCCGCCCTTTTGCGCTTGTGCGTGTCGGGAATCGAAACAACGCGGAGGCCCCAGAACATGCCAGGCCTGTCTGAAAACAGGACAAAAAACGGACTCACCTCGTAAATTCCATTTCCAGGAACCTATGACTTTCACTCATTAATGCTCAGAAAATTATGAACTGGGTAGCGTGACCATCTAGTCACGGTCCCAACTTTCCAGCAGAGCAATTTTTATGTCACTTAGAGACTTTCCTGCTTTCTCTATATGTCCCCCATCCACAGACTTCCCTTGAGCAACTACTGAGTGCACTGAATTGTGCCAGGTGATTCGGATATGCAGAGCATTGAAGGAGGCTCCGCCCAGAGCTGTTCTCAGTCCCAGCGGGAGAGGGAGGTGCCCACACAGCCACTCAGGGGAAGAGAGGGCACAGCCACCTGTGGTGTCTTGGCCTGTGGGAGGTGACACCACCCTCCACACCTGCCCCTCTACACCTGCCCTCACACTTGTTCTCCACACCTGCTCACACCTGTTCTCCATACCTGTCCCACCCACCTGCCCCTTAACACAAGCTGCCTCATTTGTCTCCTGCCTCTCACTTGGTACATCTGTTGCTCTTCAGCTCACCTGTCTTCTCATTTGTGTCTGACTGCACCCAGGTGTGTACACAGGGCAGGTGGCTCTGTGAGATTCCCACCAGCAGTCAGCTGCCTGAGCAGAGGAGACACAACCCATCTTTTCTCTGGCAAACACAGCGTCTTACGCAGGGTTGGAGGTCAGAGAGGGTGGCATGGAGGTGCCTGGCAGCAGAGCAGCTAATTGGTTTGGGTTTCTCCCTTGCTCAGCAGGAAGCCCATGAAGGAGAATATTTGCATTTTGGAAAGATCACACTAATGAGTTGAAAAGGAGTTTGAAGAAATTCCTACAGGGAAGAAATACACGCTGGATTATAGAGTCGCAGAAAACCTGCAGGTTTGTGAGGGTGGGAAAAGGGTACAGATGCTGACCTTGGAAGAACATGACAACCTGACAGCGATTTCAGGATCGGAGACATCTTTGTTAAAGAACAGAGATTTTTAAGTGTTCTTCACCTCTAGAAAGTAATTCACTTCATATGATGTGGAATTACTTTGGAAAAGGTAAGTAATACCAGGAATGCTTCAGGTACGCACCTGTCCCCTCCCGTTATCATGAGTCAATTCCGACTGTCGAACGTGGGGTCTGCTGCAGCGAACGCCTGCAGTGCTGCTGGCCTCACCAGCCCAACCGCACGTCGACACAGTGGGTCTGGAGCTGAGCCGCTGTGGGCAGAGGCATGGTTCGCTCAACAAACACCCTGAGCACCGTCATCAGGTTAGTGGCTGCCCAGATCTCAGCCCTACAGAAGGAGCCCACATCCTGGAGGCCTGCTGTCATAGGTACCCAGGGGTCAGGACTGACGAAACGTTGTATACTTGGTGGGCCAGTGTTAAATTTGGAAGTAGCATGGAGTGGAGGAAGAAGTGCCCGTTGGCAGAGCTGAGCCCTCCCACACCTGCACTGTGGGCTGTCCCTGGCTGCCAGAAACCCAGCCCTGGTGCATGCAGGGTCTCAGGGTTAGACAGCTAATGCTTTTTGGTTTGTTTTACCAAAAACCACAGTAAGTCCTTTCACCACAGGATCCTGTCCCCCACAGAAGGGCCTCGCCTGAGAGCCATGCCATGGGGGGTGGGGCACCCTATTCACCCCCCACCCACAGGTCACCTCTAGGCCCTGCTGGTCTGCAGGTGAATCTGCTCACCTGGCAGTTCTCAGCGCAACCTCATGTCCTCAGGCCTCTCCTAAGAGCACACCTAACTTGCTGCCTCAGTTACTCTCACCCGTGCTCCTGCTGTTTTCTTTATAATAATTTCCAAATCATCCCTGTCACATGCACTTACCTGTGCTCCCATCTGCTGCCCATCTCTCTTCCCAAAACAGGCCACAAGCCTCATCTGACGGCCACTGATGGATCCTTGGCTGGACCCCTGCCTGGACACATACAAGTTGTTCAACAGGCATCCAGCTGTCCAGAGAATGCTCCATTGCAGCCTCAGCCTGCCAGGTGCAGGCACCTGCATTTCTCTTCTGCTTACACTATTCTCTGCCTTTCCTACGCCGAGAGGCTTGGGATGCGAGAGGCTCGGGGAGTACCCTCAACCAGCGTGTGCTAAACCCGTGAAGTTCTGGTGGACAGGTAACCTGGTTTTGCAGAAATCTAATGGGCAAGTGCGCATTTATAATAAAGAGAGTTTAAAAGTCTTTTGTAACAGGTTGAGGTGGAAATTGAAGTGTTTTACTAATGTTATTGCTACTAGATTATTACTAGTTCATCCATAAAACATTCATTTGAGCTTAAACTAAAAATCCTCCTTGTGGTGTCTCCAACTAACTGTATCAAAACTAAAACCAGAAGCTACCTCTCAAAGGGTATGTTCCCTTCCATAAATGATTTTGTTGGGTGGAAAATACTTAAAGGAGTGTTAACGTTTTCAGTCCTTACTGTATAACACCTGTCCCAATATATTTGTAATGTGATAATAAAAAGTAATAACTCTATGCCGTTAAATCTTTATTCCGAGGCTGGCAAGTCCTGTGTGCCAATCTGGCCCACTGCCTGTTTTCTTTTTAAATAAAGTTTTATTGGTACATAGTCATTTGCACATTGTCAGGGCTGCTTTCCTATTACAGCAGTAGAGATAAGTAGTTGTGTCAGAGACCACATCTCTGGCAAAACTAAATTATTAACTATTTGGCCTTTTACAGAAAGTCTGTGTTCTGCACTATTTTACAGCAAGAGTGGCTCAACTACTATGTGCATTCTTCAATTTTTTAACTTAAAACCAAATCAGGAGACCTCCTATATATCACAAATTAAGTCCACCATCTGTGGCACTCAGAAATTCACTGGATTGGTGGGACACTTGAAGTTGGGAGGTTTAAAATCCAGTCTTGGATTTACTTTAAAACCTTGTGGCCTGGGTCGCCTCATCTGCAGGTGAGAATCCCAGGGTGTGCCCCCTGATTTTAGTTCTGCCACGAATGATGTGGAATCTCTCTGATGCCGTGTTCTGCAGCCCGGGACATCTGCAGTGAGCCAAGACCACCATGCAGAAAATCCCAGGGCCAGTCTTTGGGCTGCAGTTAGTAAAGAGAGACACCACAGGGCCACACACTTCGTCTCTGCTTCCCTGGGAGCCCCTCTGGTCAAGCCTGGGCTGAAAGTTCACATCTACCTGCAGGAATTCTGGGGAAAACACAGACCTGACTCTTGTACTAGGTCAGCAATAGCAGTTTCCTTCCCACCTTTGATTTCCCCAAGACACAGCTTCAGCTAAGGCAGCAAGCCTATGCTGCACGCAGAACTGCTGACAGAAGTAATCTGTTCAATATTCCTACACATCTTTCAGAAAGAAGTGATTTATGAAGACAACATTCAATAACAATTTGGTTATAAAGTATCCCTGGATAAGAACTCTAATAAAATTAAATGTGCTTCAAAAAGAAAGTGTGCTCAAAGAATTAAACACAGCTCTGTTAGAAAATGCTGGTAGATGCAAAATGCATGTTTTTTAAACAAAAGGAAAGTATTTGAAAATTTACTTTGTATGTATATCTGGATGTTATAGTGCATAAACATAAGGTGTTTGGATACTTTTCCCATTTACATTTTAAACAAGGTAACATGATACTAACCATTTGTACAGCTTCCTGTGAATATATATATATATACATTTCTGTCACTGAATCATGGGATCCCAGAGATAAAAGAACAGGTTCCACTTTTTATTATCAGAGCTATGGAATTCCTTCTGACAGTGCCGAGAGATTACCTCCTGCATAGTCTAAAGCATCTGCGCTGTGAAGGCAGAGTGGCGGGAAGGGGCTCAGAGCTCTGGGGAGCTGAGTCCGGGCCTCGGCTTCCACCTGTGTAGGTGCGAGGTTCAGCCCCTCTGAGACCCAGGGTCTCACCTGATAAGCGAAGACCATGATGTGTGAGATCACGCAAAGGATTAAATGAGTGGTGTGTGTGAGGCTGCTGTTACAGTTTCCACATTGGAAGAATGGACACGATGACACATACTGAGATAATCTACAGATCACACACGTGCCAAGGAGGGTTGGCTCCTGGTAGGAGCTCAGGATGTGGTGTTGTTATTCTAGACTCAATCACCCTGAGAGAGTTCTCTCACATGCTCCTTTATCTACCTCTATCAGATCTCCAAGGTCCTGTTCCCGAGGCCCATCTCAGGTATCACTTTTCTTTTCTTTTCAGAGACAAGGTCCCGCTCTGTCACCCAGGCTGGAGTGCAGTGGCATCATCAGCTCACTGCAGCCTCAAACTCCTGCTCAAGTGATCCTCTTGCCTCAGTCTCCTGAGCAGCAGGAACTAAAGGTGTCTGCCACCACTCTGGCTAAGTTTTCTATTTTTTGTAGAGACAGGGTCTCACTATGTTGCCCAGGCTGGTCTCAAACTCCTGGGCTCAAGCGATCCTCCCACCTCAGCCTCCCAAAGTGCTGAGATTACAGACGCGAGTCACTATGCCCGGCCCCTCCAGGTGAGCCAAGTATCGCCTTCTCAGTGAAGTCTCCTGGCATCTTTCCACATTCCTTCCCTCCCGTTAGTCCTGTGGCTCATCCTTTGCCACTCTGTGTGGGATGGGTCCTGTTCCGTGATGTGTCACGGCTGTACCTCCCCCATACTGGACTGTATGAGACTGCACAGATTTTGCCCTTTGTTCTTGGTTCGTTTCTTAAACTGTGACATCATTCACATATAAAATTCACTCTTTCAAGTACGTAATTCAGTAGTTTAGTATATTCACAGGGTTGTGCGACGTTTACCACTATGTAATTTCGGAACACTTGTATCACTACAAAAAGAAACTGTGTCCCTTAGCAGTTACTGCTGATTCTGGTTTGCGCTAGACCTGGCAACCACTAATCTATTTTCTGTCTCTACAGATTTCCTGTTCCGGACATCTTACATAAATAGATTCACACAATACATGGACTTCTGAGTCTGGCTTCTGTCATTTGGCATTACATTTTCATCCGTGTTGTAGCATGTGTTCCATTGCACGGATTCACTACACGTGTCCGTCGATGGACATTCAGGTTGTATCCACTTTCTGGCTATTGGGAACAACACTGCCGTGAACCTTTGGTGCACGAGTTTTTGTGTGAACATGTTTTCATCCCTCACGGCTGTACACCTAAGAGTGGACCTGCTCGACCATTCGTTAACTCTCTGCTTAACTTTTTGAGGAATTGCCAGACTGGTTTTTGAAGTGGCTGCACCATTCACCCTTGGCAATCTATGAAGGGGCCCAGTTTCTCCAACGCTCACCAACACTTATTACTGTCCAGCTCCTCAATGACAGCCGTCCTAGCAGGGTATGACACTGTGTCTCATTTTGGTTTTGACTGCATTTCTCCAAGGACAAATGATATTGACCATGTTTTCAAATTTCCTGCTTATTACTTCATATTTCAGAATATTTCACATTTCATGCTTATTAAGCCATTCATGTACCTTCTTTGGGGAGATGTTTATTCAGGTTTTTGCCGATTTTTAACTGGGTGATCTTTTTTGTCAAATTGTAGTAGTTCTTTTTCTATTACGGACACTAGGCTCTTGTCAGATACACGATTTGCCAATATTTTCTACCCTCTGTGGTTGTTTTTCACTTTCCAGATTGCATTTTTCAAAGCACACAAGATGTTAATTTTGAACAAGTCCAGTTTATCTGCTTTCCCCGTGTATTGCTTGTGCTTTTGGTCCCACGCCGAAGAAACCAGGGCCTAGTCCATGGCAGGTGGGACCTTTCCGCTTCGGTGTGGCTACTTCATAAAGGGCTGGCAGGTTGGAGTTTCTGGTTCTTACCTGTTGAATAAATATCTACAGGCATAAGAACAAAGGAAGTGTAGCATCCACATTTATTAAATCTGTGACATGTTTAAATTGCTTGACTAATTTAGGTTTTTGAGAGTTTAGGATAGAAATTACACATATGCAAAATGTGTGGATGCATTCCCTCCCCTAAAACCTCCTGTACTAGAACCAACAGAAACTGCATAATTAAACAATACTTGACGGACATCCCCTCACTTAATTCAATCCTCAGGGACACCCTGGTGGGAGGTGACGCTGTTCCCAGTTTCCAGAGTAGCAGTGAGGTGCTGGGAACTCAAATTAACTCCCCAGGGCCGGAGGAACATGCACCCCAGCATCTCTAGAGGCAAGGGCAGGAATGAGAGACAGATTTACTCAGTTCTTACCTTCTTTTCAAATCCCCAAGTCTTTAAGCTGAGAATGGCCACAGGCAGCCTTGTGCCACACTGGGGAGAAACTTTCTCAGTCACACAATTCAAAGGCACTGAAATTTCTCCTGCCACACAGGCTTCTCAGGAAGATGTGACAAAAAATACCACTAAAACAACATCTTGTGACATTGCAGACGGCGCCGTGGTAGCCCTTGTGGGCACCAGCCACATCCCAATCCACATGACAGTGTCCCCAGGAGGTGGGCACTGAGCCATCAGCCAGTGCTGGCCCAGGGCCAGGTGTGTGGCAAGTGCATTGCAAACTCGCAAGGGGTGGCCCCAGATGCGCACGTGGATGAGCGAGGGCACTAGGGGCATGTGACGTAACTAGAGGAAAGACGCCAGGAGCTGGTGTTCTCAGGCATCTTCCTCCCCTCACTGTGGCGCTGGCCGTGGTGTGTCCAGAGGCCGCGCCTGAGAGTCCCAGGGAGGATTCCTGCTGACGCACACTGGTTCTTTCAGAGTGGCGTCTGCCGCATTATTCTCTTTCTTTAATTGTTTAATCTCTTTCATGGAACAAGCACGAGATGTCTCTTTCTTTGTCCCTGGAAGAGAAGCGTGTACTGGAGACTTTGTCCTAGTGAGGCTCCTGGTAAGTGGGAAGGTCAGAGGTACAACGTGAGCTTCGTTAAGCAGCAAATACAGCGAATAAAGAGTGAAGTCACTGGTGAGCAGCAGGGTGCCCTTCTCAGTCTGAGTTCCTGGAGTGTGAGGGCAGAAAACCACAGGGATGCCAAAGTCACCCCTGCGGGTGGCACAGACTCTGCAGGAGCCACTGCCTGCATTCGGAGCACCCAAAACCTCCCTGCGAGTGTCACAGCCCGTCTCCCTGGGACAAGGGCTACGGTACTAGGAGGAATGTGGGAGAACAGGAACGATCTGAGAAGCGGCCCCAGTTCTGTCCCCAATGAACACACGGACTTTCGCGCTCACCTCCTGTATTCTCAGCGCCTGACACCAGAAGAGCTCCTGGCTTAATTTATTGATAGCGAATAAATGAGGGAATAGCTGGGTAGCTTAAGCCACCGCTTTCCTTCTGGGCAAACTGACGAGCTTGACCCAGGCTTCTGCGGAGCCAGTCACCTCATTAGGGGACACTCATCTCTGACTTGCCCCCACAGTGGCCAGGACAGAGGCGTCCTCCACACCAGGCCTTTGTCAAACAGATCAGCAACATGCTCCCCTGAACAGTACTGGACAGAAACTTTTGACAAGCTCTGTTCTCTAGGAAAGCCTTTAGCATTTAAATGCAAATGTGTTTTTGAAAGAGAGAGCAAAGGGGGGAAACTTCTGTTCATATCCCCATTCAGGAAAGATTTTCCCCAAGATCATCTAAGCAAATGCAAAGGCAAGGAGGGTAGTTCAAAAAGGAAAACAAAACAAACAAACAAAAAAGCAAAACAAAGGAAAGAAAGGAAAAACGAGAACCCTGGTGGTCACCTGCCTGCCTTTTGCTCATCCCTTTCTCGCTAGGCTGGGCTTCTGCCCCACTAGAGCGCGTCCTCCATCCCAGACCTCTCGGGGCCTCGTGAATCCTTGAAGTGCAGAAATCCTGCACGCGTCCAGGCAAACTATGACCAGTGCCAGGTTGTCTAAAATTCTGGGCCAGAGCTGAAGGAGCCTGAGTCTGACAGCACAGACAGAGCTCCTCGCCCAGGACGGGCCCTGAGTTGCTGCCCAGGGAATTTCTGGGTTTCTTGGGCATAAAGAGGCAGTTGCAGGGCAGTTGCAGGCAGTTGCACACATGTGTTTTCACCGGGTCTCAAGGTCGGTGGCTGGCGCTGTGGGCATGTGGGGCTCCCTGGCGCCACTGCAGACCCTCGGCTGCGCACAGCTCCCTCCTCCCCAGGAGACCACATGTGAGAACTGATGTCTTTGTGTCTTGTTGGGTTATCAGGAATACTCGATTTTCTCTTTCTTTTGTTCCAGTTTATTTTTTTCTGAGCAATTCTTTGTTTTCACCGCTTACATATTCTAAATCTTCTGATAAATTATGCTTTCTGCTTCTGGACACATCGTCCCCCATAGCTAGTGCAGAGGACTTAATCCATTCTGTAGATACTTGTGCGCTTGTCCTCACAGTGCCCAGGATCAAATGGAGGAAAGACAGGACAGCCTAGCTCTCGGGGAGCCAACGCCTTCTGCGTGGCCACTCGCACCCTGGCCTGCTGCACCTTGCGCTCCTAGTTTCCTTTTGCCTGAATTTTTTTATTTATGGGAAACTTGTTTTATTGCACCATAATAAATCCTTTCCGGAACAAGGCAGGACACAAACCAACATGCCAACAAAATACATAAATCTTGCTCAGGGCTGCCCAAGCATCCGCTGTGTCCTTTGCAAATAACACGTGGCCTTCCTGATGGCTCTTAGCTCTGTCTCCATCTGTCAACTCCTACTCGCCCGTCCAGACCAGCCCGAAAGGTCCCCACTTCCTGAGACTCTCCTCTCCCCTCAAACTACCCCCCGATCCTGCAGCACGAGGCCCACCTCTGTGACCCCGCATGTCACGCTGCACTGTCATCGTTAGTCTGCCCACACTGTCCCCTCGGTGCTGGATCCCCAGATGTGGCCTGATCCCCAGACATGACACCTGCGCACCGTCGAGGGCGTGGTGGTAGAGCCCCACGTGCGAGTGCAGCCCTACCCCAACTTCACTTTCTGTCCCCGAGTGGCCACCAGCGGCTGTTTCCCAGCAGTGCCCACACTGAGGCCGTCCCCCGGGCTCCGACTGTCTGGACACCTGCCAGCGTGGCAGCTCCGACCTCCTGGTGTTTCAGGCCGAGACTGGAACAGAGCCTGCCAGTGCTCCAGGGAGCCCCACACACCCACAGCGCCAGCTGCTGCCCTTAAGAGCCCGGGAAAAACACACGTGTGCAACATCACACCCGCCAGTGCTCGGTGCACGCAAGCTCCTCAGGTATCCCTGAGCGCTCTGCTCACAGCCACACGGACAGAAAATATCCTTTAACGTGGAGAAGCCCTAACGGCAGCTGGCCAGAGCAGCACGTCTCAGATCCGGAGCCTGGTCCTCCACGCCTATGTCCCAGACACTTAGTCTGAGGGTACCAGCCCTCCCTGCCTCAGGGTCCCCAAGCATCCATGGGCCGCCAGTCCTGGTGCGCAGGGGGAGCCCGCAGGGGCCCTGCTTCCTGGTCCCCACCCTGACATTACAGGACCAGCTGCCCCTGCACTGCCCCCGACACCACCCTGAGCTCCACGGCCTCAGGGGGTGGTTTTATTCTTAACATGAGTGGACATTTTACTACTGGCATGAAAGTAGCTGTTTATGGAAGAAATGTGGGAAAGAACAAATGTCTTTAGATTTTGAATTGAAACTCCCACTACCAGAGTGTTACGAACAGCAACAAAACCAACCCACCAGACCAAGGAAACTACGAACAAACAGTGTTGCACTTTTGAAAACTCTGTTGGGCACCAAACACCATGGACAGTCCAGTGACGCTGTCACATGACCGTGTTTGTTTCAGAAACACTCCCTGACTGTTGGGAACAAAGGGTCTCTCCACGTGTCCTTATCCCACTGGGCTGCCAAGAAGAGTCTTGTTTTAGAATCTAAAACAAAATTTTTAAATTTTAAACTGCAGCTACTATGCACAGAAATCACTCCTGCCCACGGTCTCACATGCATTAAGTCCTCAGTAACTAAAGGGTCACTGCCTGGCTGCGAAGGACGCCACTTGAGGAAACAGGGGTAATCCCAGTTGAAGGGAATTTCTGATAGGAGAACACCTTTTGTTCCTCATATCATGAAATGTAAGAAACTTATATGGGAAATGGGTAGAACATTGTGGCTTGGATAATTTTACATGTTGAGCAGTACGTCAATGATTATATCAGAAGATACACGTTCTGCTGTGTAGATGCTAAAACATGCTGCAAGAATGCCCTGGCAGGGTTACAGATAGCAATGTAGACATAAAAGCACATTCAATTCTAAAAGGGAAAATTTAACATCCACCAAATTTTCCTACAGTTTTGTAAAGTCAAGCTCCGGACTTGGCGTGGCCAGTCCAGAAGTCGGGCGCTGGAATGGGGATGTGCTCTCAGGGACAGAGCGATCCGCAACCCGACTGAGCCCCTGCTTTTATTGAGCGGCAGCATGGATCTGCTGTGGTGCAGCAGCGCTGTGTCCTCGTCTGGGAAAGGTCAAACCACGTACGAGCACAGCTCGCAGCTCACGCTCACGATAGAGAGCGGAGCAGCACCCGCCTCCTGCCATCTGCACTTCTTCTTAACCAAACGGGGCCCTAAGGGTGTGCTGGAGAAAGCAGGTGGGCTGAGCGTGCAGAGCGGGGCCTGCTCATAGCGTGGTCGTGACACTCACACTGACCACAGAGGCCGGCGGTTCTGCACGGTGGGCCCCTCCCTGCCCCGCCCTCCTGGTCCCCCTGCTGGATGCTCCATCTCCATGTCCACACCTCGGGCGACTGCGGGCCAGGCCACATCTCTGAACTCCACAGGCCCATGATTCGCTGCCTGCCTGACGTCTCGTGGGGGCCTCTGCTCGATGGGACTCAGAGAGCCCCCTGACTCCCCTGGAAACCCGCTCCTACCTCAGTCTCCCGTGTTGAGAAGGACACACCTCAACTCAACAGCTCAGAGGCTCAGGTCAAACAGGAAACAGTCGCCTGGATTCTTCTCTCTCACCTCACAACAAGGCTGGCATCAGTCCTGTGGGCTTCCCCTTCAGAACGTTAACCCCCCCAGAATCTTTCCCTTTGACCCTCTTAATTCCCAGTCCAGCTGCGTCACCTCGTCCTGTTCCGCTGCATCTCCTGTCCGCACCTGGACACACCATTACCCTGGCCACAGCCGGCCCTCCATGATGTCACAGCTCACTCTGGGCAGAAGCCAAGGGTGTGGCAAGTTCCAGAAGGCCCCAGGTCACCCACCTGCGTCTTCTCTCCCCCGACTTTGCCCACTGTGCTTCTGCTCCTGGTCACACACCCCAGTGCTGTGACCTCTGGTGTCTGTCCCTGGGTCCACACATCCTTCCCGTCTCTGGCCCTGGACCCGGGATCATCTCCCTGCCGGGAGCAGGTTCCTTTGACATCCCTGAAGTTCCGCCTCTTCTGGGTCCCACTGTCCACCCTGAGGTCAGCTCCTCAGAGAGGCCCCTCATCTCGCATGATCTCCCTGCCCCAGTCGCTCTGCACCCGCTTTCTCCTGGTCTCCTCACCACCGACATTGTTGACATAACTTACTGAACGCCTGCCTTCCCTGGTGGGAGGCAAGCTCTGTGAAATCAGTGATTTTGGCTTTTTACACGTGCTCTATCCCGTGGTGACTGAACACTTTGTTGCTTCCTTGTGTCGGCTCACTCTGCATCCATCCAAACTTTCCCAGTGTGCAGAGGCTGGAGGGGGGACAATTGGTTGATTGACAGATAAGCACATGTCCTGGATTCTTTGCAAAGAGAGCTCCACCTGTGACCTTTGTTCCACCAACAAGCTGCTCCTGCACGAGTCTCTGACCTGGACTTGAGTCAGAGGGGCCAGTCCCAGGCACTGGGGAAAGCCACGCTGCACAGACTGTGGCAGAGACGAGCTCAGTTCACGACTCTGCTGGAGTGGCAGAGGCCCTGGCAAGATGAGGTCCGGGCACTGCAGGTGCGAGCGAGCTTGGGGAGCTGTGCCTGAGCCTACCTCCCGGGCCCAGCTGAGACTGCACACACCTCTAATCCTGCCATGTCTGCCGCTGCTTGAACCAGCACAAGGGCGCTTAGCGTTGCAGCTGAGCTCTTGCTGATGCATCACCCAAACCTCCTAAAACACCCACCAGGTGGAGACTATATTGATCCTCATCTTACAGGTGAGGAAAATCCATGCTGAGTTTTGACTTAACCCTAAAATCCATGGGGACCTATTGAACCCTTCTAAGTAGTGAAAAGACGTCATTCAATCTGCATTTCAGAAAGACCACCCTGGCAGGTGCTGGAGAACATACCCAAGTCACCAGGGCACAGGAGAGAAGACGGGCTGACCGCTGAAGCAAGTTTGTTAGAGAGACACAGCGCGCACTTGCAAGTCTGACGTGCGCACTTCTACCCTCAGACACAAATTAAACAATGTTTGTATTCCGTTAACCTAATAATGAGCAATTTCACAAGGAAAGAAAACTACAATTAGATACGTGTGTTGCAGTTTCTCAGTGTGCAGTTACAGATACCAGTAGGAGGCTACTGCCAGGACCAGGCACCAGCACCTCGTGAAGCACCTGTCCCCACGACACAAACAGAGATTTCGTTGTAGACATGGGGGCTTGCGTTAAACCCACTAATGTGGTCAGAGCTTCAGCCACCATCTTTTGTTATTGTTTATTTTGTGTTATGTATTTTATTTTCATTTTTGCTTTTTAGAGACAGAGTCTTGCTCTGTTGTCCAGGCTGGAGAGCAGCGGTGTCATCACAGCTCATTGCAGCCTTCAGCTCCTGGGCTCAAGCGATCCTCCTGCCTCAGCCTCCGACAGTGCTGGGATTACAGGCTGGCACCACCTCACCCGGCCTCATTCTGTTTCTTCTCTGCTTCATGCCAGCTCTGCAATCATTTGGTGCATACTAATAACTCAGGCCTCTGGTACTGAAAGACCAGGGGTGTTGAGATCACATGACTGGTATGGTTTAATCAAGGTGAATACATTTCTTAGCAACCCCAAGGGAGAAAATGACATCCTCATGTAAATTATTAAAACTAGAGACTCCAAAATGTTTTGTGTATTCACAAGTGTGTAACTTAATCACACATTTAGATTTTGAGTAAAAAACTATTACCGCAGCAATCCCAGTGTTGGCCACTGCACCTTGCGACAGCCCTGCAGAGTCTGGTGGCCTGGCTGCCTTCCCGGTTGGGGGCTCCTGCCTTTACATACCCACCACCTCAGGCAAAGCAAAGTTAACTGCACGGGCTGCAGTTAAAGTCGAATGCAGCGACTAGGGAAATCTCATCCTTGTTCACAGACCAGAAAAACCTATCAGTTAAAAAAATTAAATTGATTACAAATTTAAGAAGCCCAAAGTAGTTCTGAAAAACCATCTTTAAAACATACTTGGTAAGGTACTCGTATTAGTTCTCTCAAGTTGCCACACCAAATTACCATGAACTGGGCGGCTTAAACAGGAGACACTTTCTCGCGGCTCTGGGGGGCTGGAAGCTGAGACCAGGTGTGGGCAAGGCTGGGTCCTCTCGGGGCTGTGAGGACAGATCTTCTAGGGCCCTCCCCGTCCTGACGGGTGGGCGGGTGCTGGCAATTGTGAGCGTCCCTTGGCTTGCAGATGCGCCACCCCAATCTCTGCCCGCATCTCCACATGCCGCTCTCCTCTGTGTCTGCACCCCAATTTCCCGCTGGCATAAGGGCATGGTGGATGTGGAGCCACCTCACTCCAGTGTGGCCTCATCCTAGTCTCTGTAGGCCTATTTCCAATAAGGCCACCTTCTGAGTGCTGGGGTTGGGTGCACAATTCAGCCCCTGACAGCCCACACCAAGGACAAGATGTGACCTCAAGTTTCCTTCCTTATGTATTCATTTTGCTTATGCAGTAGAACAATTCATTACTCCATAGGAGATGCCCAGATGTGGGGCCCCCCCAGGGCAGGTTGGTCCAGGGACTGAAGCCACGTCCAGGCTGACCCCTCTGGTGGTCCTCACAAATCCTTGGAATTATTTTTAAAAACAGAGATATGATTCACACTCTAAAGTATACAATTCAGTGGGTTTAGCATAGTGACACAGTCGTGTGGCCATCACAGCCATCTAATCCTGAATGTTCTCCTCAACCCAAAAAGAAACCCCAGACTGTTAGCCATCACCTCCCAGCTCCTCCCAGCCCCCACAGCCATCGACCCGTGTCTGTCTCTGCAGACGGGCCTACCCCGGATATCTCGTACGAGTGGAGTCTCTCGCTCAGCACGACATGTCTGAAGTCCACCAGCACCGCAGCCTGTGCCGGGATATCACTCATCCTTGTGGCTCAGCTACGTCCAGCCCACAGATGGAACAAATTCCTTCCAGCCTCTCACCTTCCTGACTTCTCCCCTCCCTCTCTTTTCCTGAACTGTGAACTTCAGATTAGACAATCTTTAAAAATTTTTTCCTCCTGCTACTTCCCCCATATCCTAACCTAGGGTTGGGCACGGGAAAGGCATTTGGCTCCTGAGTGAGGAGGAACTAAAGGAAGAACAAACCCACCCGCCTGTCTCGACAGCCCTCACATAGGTGCTCACAAACGCAGAAACTTCACCTGCCCCGAGGAAAACCCTCATCCACCACCTCCCCCGCACGTCCAAGGAAGGAGGCACCTGCCCTCTGAGCAGCACAACTTCTAGTCAGCACGAGACACGGGTTTGTGGTTTAGACACGACAGGCTTTAATCCTGAGTCAGCTTCCGCCACGATTCTGTGGCTCCAATAAGCGTTGACGGAGACTCCAAACTGCAGGCAGTGGAGGTCAGTGTAACTGGGAAGCGTAATCCAGTACTTCCCAGCACACAAAAGCAAACGTTCGCAGGTTACGACTTTCCAGTCGCCTGTCCAAGTGTTTGCACAATTAAAATGGAGTGAAATTACATTAACTATTAATATGAGCCCCTCGATTTTCTTCTTAAATGTAATATTAATACATTAATACGCTTCTTGGTAGTATTTAATTTTATCCCGAGATTCCATGTTGGTGCCGTGAGAACTGCCTCTCTGCATCAGCCCAGGGAACATGACGCTCCATTAGGTGATAAACTAGCCGTGTCTGCGCCTCACCTGAGCTGGAACGGCCCTTCGCAGAACCGAAGACCCGGAAATGCTGCCACTTTGCTGAGAGGCAAATGCTGGGCACAGAGAAGCAAAGGTCAGGATGATTCTCATATGCACAGTGGATAACTCTGTCAGAGAAATAAAAGGCTGAAATGTTTTTTAAAATAAGCCCAAGAAAGTAAAACTGAAGTGATAAAACCACATATTCTTTGACAGCCTATATATCTACACACACTTTGTTTCTGATGTCCTAGCTTTGATTTTGAGAAGTCAAAGATTGAAAGGGGGCAGTTCAAGAGTTGCAAAAAAATAAAAATACAAAGGAAAGCAAAGCCGTTTGTAGACTACTGTTTAAGAGATCCTATACTTACAAGGCTTCTATTTTTAAAAGCTGCCGAGTTTGTCTCGTGTTGGGAATTATCCCAAGTTATTTCTCGACTTTCTCCAGGAAGCTTTACTCTTCTCAAAATGTTGCTTCCTAAATATGGTTCTCTGGTGTCATTTTCTGGAAACGACTCTCTCATGAAAGTACTGCTTAGAAAGCCAACACGATGAAGTGATATTCTAGCCAGCCATGTTAATGTTTTTTTAAAAATTATTGGGTGCTTATAGCTGCCAATTTCAGTTAACCTCTTGGTGGATGTCATGAAGCTTCCCGGGAGCGGTACATAGGAAATACAATAGGAAGCACTTAGTATTTTTCTTCAAGGGGTTCAGAATTTACCCAGACAAATTTTGAGGAAAGATCTGGAAGTTGATGAGAGGTTCAGTCCTGTGAATGCATCATAAGGAACAGATAAAACTCCCATAGGAATTCGTGGAAAGGAGGAAATGGTGGCAGAGGCCGATCCTGACCTCGGGGCAGGGGAGGAGGGTGAGCCCAGGGCAGGGTCCCAGGCCGCCCAGCCCCTGTGGGACAAACCCCCACCCATCAAGAGCCGTGCAAGTTGCGGTTGTATTAATAACTCTCTGCCATCTCCCGAGTGCGTAACAAGCCTGGGGGGCTGGTTACACGAGAGCGATGTCAGAAAATGAAGATGATAGCAGGAGAGCAACTCAGTGATCCTCCCTGGCATGTTAAAAATGTGATTTTTTGATGGAGAATTTCCCAAATGCTTTTATGACACAACAGACAGATCTACAGTATGATTATTTTAATGGATTGAAAAAAATATTGTGTGCCCTTTAATTTCACTACTGCTACAAAATATGCATTTTTAAGGTAAAAAGCTCTACAGCAAAGTCACTTCAATTGTCTGTACCATGAACTCGGTCTCCTGGTGAGAAGAAAATCTCTACTTTCTAAGGGTCATTTGCCAAACATGTGTCATGTGTTTAATTAACTCAGTAGTAATTGAATTAAAATGGATAACTGAAAAGCTTGTGTTGTTATAACTTCTAAAGCAAATAAATATGTTTGTTTCTTATCGTGGGATGTTATTTAATTTTTAAAATCTAAAAACCAATAGTTAAGTTTCATGACTTTATGCAGAAAGCTACTCTGTGGCAGTTTCTGGAAGCGAGGTGATTTTGAGCGCCTAGCCCTTGCTGTAGCCAGCAAACACGAGAGAGGAAGGAGCTAGGGAGGCACCACGTCAGCCATCAGCCGGGGTTGAACTTGGCCTTGCTCTCTTCTCCCCTCCCCCACGAGTCAGTCTTTCACGTTTGACTGTTTTAATCTGAATCGATTCCTATTCTCTGCGGGAAAGTCTTCCCCTCTGAGGGCACTGGCCGTTAGGGACTGAATTGCGGTATCTCGGGGCAGGTGCAGACGTGGGCACCTGGCGGCCTCCGTGACGTGAGATTCGAATGCGCCTCTGCATTTGCTCAACGGTGGCCCAGACTGCTCTAGGAAGCATCACGTTTACTGGGAGGAAAAAAAAAAAAACTTTTATGTGGAATCTATCCTCACTACTGTTTGTTCATTCCTGGTTTTCTTTTTTGTTTTTTGTCTGTTTTTTTAAAGAAAAAGATCTTATAAAAACTTTGGCCTTCACGACTGTCCAAGGTCAAGGTAAGACTGCAAGTGAACAGGGCTAGCACCTGCAGACAACGAAGAGTGAATTCACTTTCAAAGACTTGTGGAATTCTGAAGAATCCAAGCAGGGGAAAAAGGACAATTTTTTTTATTCTAAGTGTCGATTTTTTTACTTTACCTGTTAATGCAACACTGACCATGCACAATGCGAATGCGTGGTAAAAACAAGGACAACAAAATCCCAACTATTAGCGATGGGGAGCCCGAGTTTCCCTCTCGACAGGCGACTTTGGTACCAGGTGTTTGCATTGTTTCTTTTCAGAGCTATTCAAAGTCTGAGAACTTTGAAGTAAGGACACATTGTAACTACCACCCAAGGAGTAATATCCGAATGTGAAAACTGGCCTAGACAGTGGTCCTGACCTCAGGCCCATGTTTATCTGACCAGGCAGGAGACCCGCGTGGTTCTGTGTCCTGGTCTTTCAAGTAAAACGGCACCTTTGAAATCGTGCGTGGTGCAGAGAGGGCTGACTTCACTTGCTTCGCCGGCATCACGGTGCTCCCCTGTGTAGACCCCCAGTCCAGTGACCATTCTCTTGCAGGTGGACAAGTATTACCGAGAGCTCATCTCCAGCTTTCTACTCCTACCAACCCTGCTGCAAGAAACAGCTTTATTTCTACACTTGTGGGCATATGGGTATTTCTATGATATCAACTCCAAGTTAACTAGCTGAGTAAAAGGCCTGTGTATTTTATTTTATTTTTGTAAATATTTTTTATTCTGGTAAAATGCAGATGACATAAAATTTGTCATCTCACTCATCTTAAGGGTTGTTCACAGTGCTGAGCAGCCATCGTCACCATGTCGAATAGACATTCTGAGCCGTCGAGTGGCAGCCCCCACCCCGTTCCCCAGCCCTCAGTAGCCCCAGTTACTGTCTCCATGTCTGTTTCCTTGCTCTGGGCTCCTCAGAGTTCTTTGCACATTCTGTGTCGAGTCCTTTACTGCAGCAGTCCCCGGCCTTTTGGGCACCAGGGACGGTTTCGTGGAAGACAATTTTCCCACAGACCAGGGGAGGGGGAGGCCAACCTCAGGATAAATCCCACTGTGTCAGGCATCTAATCCTTTTAATAGGCTGTTGGCTTCGGGTTGCTGGTATTTTGTGGAGGATTTTAGCTTCTGTATTGATAAGGGATATTGTTTGCAATTTTCTCTTCCTATGATCTCCGGTCTGGCTTTGGTATCAGGGCGCTGGTAGCAGGGAATGCTGGGAAGTGTTCGCGGCTCTTCCATGCTTTGGAGGAGCTTGAGAAGGATCAGTGTTAATTTATCTCTATATATTTGGTGGAGCCTCTCATCCTGGACATTTCTTTCTGAGGATGTTTTTATTATATTATAGATTTGATCCCTTAACTTGTTACAGGTCTGTTGAGATTTTCCATTTCTTCTTCAGTCAGTTTAGAACGTGTTCACTGTTGGACGAATCTGTACATTTCATCGGCATCGTCTGATCTGACGGTGCGTGATTGTTCACGGTATTGCTCTATAATTCCTTTATTAATATTTCTGTATGGTCTGTAGTGATGTTCCCTTTCATTTCTGATTTTACTGTTTATATCTTCTCTTTTTTGTCGATTTAATTAAGAATTTGTCCGTGTTTTGACCTTTTCAGTGAATCAACTTTAGTTTTGTTGATGCTCACTATCAGCTTCTTTCTATTTATTTTAATAACTTCTGCTTTTCTCTTTATTATTTCCTGCCTTCCACCAGCTTTGGTTTTCTTCCAGTTCCTCATCATGTAAAGCTGGGTTATTTATCTGACATCTTTCTTCTGTTCAAATGTAGGCTGTTAACTTCCCTCCGAGCCCAGCCTGTGCAACAGTCCCTACGTTCCAGAATGTTGTTTCTGTCTTCGTTCACCTCTAAGTATTTTCTAATTTCCTTTGTGACCTCTTCTTTGACCCATTGTCAATTTTATAGTTTTCCTCCTGTTATTGTGTCAATTCAACATACTTGTGAATTTTCCAGTTTTCTTCCTGTTACTGATTTCTGGCTTTATTTCACTATGGTTAAAAAAGTGACTTTGTGTGATTTTAATCTTTTATAATTTATTGAGACATGTTTCGTGGACTAACACATGGTCCATCCCAGAGAGCGTTTCATGCGCAATTGAGAACAATACGTATCCTGCTCTCACTAGGCGGCCTGCTCCGCACATGTCTGTTCTATCCAGCTGGTTTATGGTGTTGCTGAAGCCCCTATTTCTTTGTTCATCTTCCGCCTAGAGGTATGGCCCGTGTTGAAAGTGGCATATTCAAATCTCCCACTATTACTGCAGAGCATAGGGCTATCTATTAATATTCCTTTCTTCAGTTCTAGCAGTGTTTGCTTAATATATTTGGTGCTCTGTTTTTTGGGTATATATATATATATATTTAAAATTGTTATATATTCTTGCTGAATTGATCCTTTTATCAACATATAAATATCTTTGTCCTCATTTTCTTCATTACTGTCTTTGTGTTTAGTTGATTTTTTGGAATAAACTGTTTTGATTTGTCTTTCATTTTCTTTTGTGTATATATTTTAAAAATTATTTGTGGATAATTTGGGATTCAATTTGTTCTAGTTGAAGTTGATACAAACTTAACCTCGGTAGCATGCAAAACCTCTGCTCCTACTCAGCTCCCCGCCTCGTCGTCGTCGTCACAAGTTACGTCCTTACGTGCGTGTGCCCAGCAACAGATTCGCAGTCATCTGTCATGCGTTCATCCTCTCACCCCGTGACAGATGAAAGTGGTTACAAACCGAACACACAGCAGTGCCAGCTTTCCTCTTTGCCTCTGTGTTCACCCTTACTGAAGGTCGTTTTCTTTGTGCAGCTTTGCGCTACTGCCCCTGCCCTTCTGTTTAGATCTGAATGACTCCATCAGCGTTTCTTGTAGAGCAGGTCTCATCTGGGAATGTCTTACTTTCTCCTTCTTCCTGAAGGACAGTTTTACTGGATACAGATTTCCTGGTTGACTTTTTTCTTTAAGCACTTTAAATATGTCATCCCATTCTCTCTGAAAATATTTTCTCCAATTCCACCCTTTTCCCTCTGGCAATGGTGTTCTTTGACCCCAGGAGAGCAGAGAGCCCTCGGCAGGGCAGGCTCTGATGGATGGACATGGTCTGAGTCCACAGTGAGTGGAGGTGATTCAGACTCGCCGCTGCCCTGCAAGTCCTTTCTGCTCTATGTCATCTGACCCCACCGACTGCTTTCACTGGAAATTTCAACAGATGCATCAAGGCAAACACTATTCACTATGGACGATTTGGGAATTCTCCTAACACTCTGGTTCAGAATTATGGTGAAAAAGCAGACCTCATTCATGAAAACAGGGTGAGGGGAGAATCCTTATTTCAGGGGCTTCTTTCCCGTCAGATAAGTAAATCTCCATTTCCGTATTTACTTATTTTTTTTTTCTGAGGCAGCCACAAGACACACATTCACAACAGCCTATGACTCTTGGTGGCAAAATCAACTTCTCCGCGTCAATCTGACCACAAGCATCAGTTTGTTTCTTTAGGCTCTTGGGTGCCAGTCGAGTGTCTTGGTGGCATTTGCACATCACTGCTCTCACTTACAGTTGCAAGCACATTAAATGAGGGCTTTAAAATTTCATTTATCCTTGGGAAGTAAGTAGTAAACACTGGATGAAATGATTCATTTTGAAAGACCCAAACAGACCATATTGTTTTGATCTAACAACTGTCCCCAGGGAAGACAGCCCTGATGGCCTCTACAAACCAACAGCACATAAGATAATCTTTGAGCCAAGAAAGACTAAATTCAGGTATAATTTGCTAATGTGCTGATCATAATCTAGTAAATGACTTTAGCATTTTAAAATATATTAACGAAATTGTTTTGAACACTGATTATGTATGTATTGCTTTGTCAGGAACTGTGAAGACTATTAAAGAGAAAGAAAACACTTTCTTTAAAGGATAAAAAATATGATTAGAGGCAGCGCATGATGATAATGGAGCAGTTATTACTGTTCCATTGTGTACCAGATGCCCAGTGACACGCTGGACATGGATACCCCGGCACAGGTGATCCTGCATCTCCGTCCTTACTGACCAGTGCACCTGCCATGCTGGACGTGGCCCTGCTGACTGACACTGCGTGATTCTGCTGCACTCAGCCCCAGCATCCTTCAGACAGAATTCAGGTGCAGAAATTTCTTGGATATATTTTCAAGGACACACGGGCCAGCTATCGATGAAATCTTTCATGTGGCTTAAGTTGCAATTTCATGAATATTAAAATGGACTCTGTACTGGAAAATGCAATAAAATACTCTCTTCAGATGCCACAGACTGACCTCTGAAGTCTGAGAAGCAAGAGTCTGGAAGAGTCTGAGTGGTTAAGCTATCTTCTGGGGTCCTTGTTATCCTCACAAATGGAAAACCTGCCTCTTCTCCTCTAAGAGTGCATTAGTGGCTCCATTTACTGGGGAGATAAGTAAGCCCTAAAACCCGTCTTGCTCAACCTTTCATGTGACCCTAAGGAGAGAAGGGGACACAGAGTGAGCCTGGCAGAAAATCTTTCCTTTTCTGCAATGCAGAGTGGGATGAGGGCCAGGCAAGAACTAGATGTAGGACTAACTTAGCTCATGTAAGAAACAAAATCCCAACCCCAGAGACAGGGAGGAAGATGCCTGGGTGTGGAGAGGCCGTCGGGCAGCCCCCATCCCTGCCCACCGGACTCCCTGTAGGAGGGTGCGTGCTGTCTGAGCAGATGGAGGAACTTCCTACTGGCTCTCCATTGAGAAAGGGTTGTGGCTTCAAAAGGAAAAAATAAATTGTTAAAGCCAGTGTATGCCACTGTGGGTTGCACACGGTAGAGCAAGACTTACAAAACACAATTTGTTTTTCAAGAGCCCATTCCACATGAGATCTCAGAGGGAAAATGCTGCCCATTGACCCTCCTCCTTTTTGTTCCACTGGCTCTTCCTCTTGCGAAGACGCCTCTCCCCTGAGAGGCTGAGTCCAAGAGCTCTCAGACACCCGCTTAGTGACAAGGACGCATCCTCACAGCCCAGAGTAAAGTCGGCCGAGAAATTGTCCCTGAATGATGGACTCTCGAAGGAAATAGCTGTTTACTTTGCTGAAAGCACAGCAGACTCAGACTAATTACAGTTGGAAGGTTCAGAAAGCAATGAACAAAGAGCTACAGCAAGTGGAGCAGGATCCATCCCTGCAGAGTCTGCTGGTGTGAGCAGCCCAGGGACCGAGGGCGCAGCTTCGAGGGAGGGCAGCCCCGCAGGTCACAGGCAGGTGCCTGTGCCCCCTTGACGCCTGTGTCCGTCATCCATAAAGTGGGACGAGGTCATTGTATTTGATGACTAAATCGGGGAACTCATACAAAACATTCAGTGCAGCTCCAAGAGTAACGCGAGTGTTCGGGAAATCACAGACCTTCTCCTTCCTGTCTCCTCCCCTACTGCGTCCACCCACATCCCCCAACATACACAGGCATACGTAAAGCGTGGAAAACAGTTTTTTTTTTAAGAAAAGAATACTTAGTTGCTATTAATTCATACAAAACTACTGATTTAATATTTAACAAAACTTATTTTCACTGGTGTGCGTAAGGCTTTGCTAAAACACCCTTCCTTTCCTCCCTGCCACTCTGGTGGACCCTCGGCATAAACGTTCCAGTACATTAATGTCCCAGCCAGAGTGATTCCTGCTGCTGCCTCTGCCATGGCCAGAGTACCCCTAACCCTGACCCTTCTGTGAGGAGGGATGGGCCCCACTGTGGCTCTGCCTGGCACAGGAAGGGGGTGAACACATGAGGATGACAAACACACGTGTGATCTCAAATATTTCAGGAGATCATTTGGCTTCCTTTGCTGCACTCATCCCAACCTGTAATTATCTCTTTTTTGTTTATTTGTGAGATAGGAACATTATTTACGGTCCTTCCTCCCTGGCATCAGGCGGAGGCCACCACAGCTTGGGCAGGGCCAGGGTGGCTATAAGGGAGGTGAGGAGGAGGAGTGAGTGCTCTGGGTCCAGCATTTGACTCCCAACACGGACCTCAAGACCATCGTGAGCTCACTATCTTCAAAGAAAACTACATCGAGCCAAAAAAGGGGATTCTAAATCCCAAAGCTGACTGGTCTGTATCAAGAGCCAAGCTTGGAGAAGGGATTATTGTTTCCATGCACCGTGTACGTGCTGAGAGGTCAGGGATCATGTGAAAACAGGAACCGTCCACTTAGGAAGAAACCCAGAGGCCGCTGGCTGGAGAGAGCAGGGAGGAGATGACAGCATCCACGGAGGGGCTGGACGGTGACACCAGGGTGGGACAGGGGTTTGTGCCCACCTGCCACACCAGGTACCAGTGGGAGACATGTCTCGGGGGATCTGCAGCCCCAGTGAGAGCCAAGGTGGGCTTGGCATGCATGGGAGATGCCACACCCCCAGCAAGAAACTGCCCAGCCTCTTCCACAGACCGAGGAGGCCTGGATGGCAGCCCGGCACCAGCCAGGGCCACGTCCCATACATGAGGCCACAAGTCCCCCACCTGGATGAGTGCAGAGAGGAGACTGAGCTCAGACCATGCAGCAAGTTTAAGGGTTTTCTTACCCCAAGCTCACTGGCTGGAAATACGCGCTTAGGACAAAGATGGAATCGTCCAGGGAAATGAAGAAGATTGCGTCGCAGCTTGCACCCCAGGGTTTTGGGCCCTCCCCAATGCACATTTCCTGTCTCTCCAAATCTGAGAGCCTGTGTGGTTCAGAGGGCACCCCCAGAACAGAGTGGCACCCGGTCAGCACCAAGTACGTGTCTGTCCTAAAAATGAGTGACGTGCACGTTCCACCTTTCCCAAGGCCGATGTCCACGAAGCTGCCGGTCTGGATAGCAGGCAGACATGTCTCAGTGTCGGACTCCGTTTTCTTACAAGGAAGTCGCAACTGGCCTCCAACTCTTTGATTTTTGCTGGGTGCTGACAACATGCCAGGCTTTATCTGCCACGTCCTATGACTGCACAGGGCACAGGAGACACAGGTGTCCCTCTCTACAGCCAGGAGTTGATGCAGACCCGTGGCTCTGTGTCTTCCTGGCATTCAGTAGAGCAAGGCGCAAACAAGTCGTGTCATACATATTGTGAACACAGAGCTGCGCTTTAGCTGCAGCAATGCCAGCAGTAGAGGGACAGTTCTTAGGATACGAGTCCAGTCCACGGTCCCTTGTCACAACTTGGCCCTCAGTGCCCTGAGGGTATAAATATCGCCCTGGGGCCAGCTCACGTGCACAAGTGAGGGTCGGTGATGGCAAATGACGGTTTGGAGAGTTGCTATGCACTGAATCGTGTCCCCTGCCCAACACACGTGCTGAGGTCTAACCTGACGTCACTGTGTTTGTAGAAAGGCTGTACTCAGGGTAAGTGAGGTCACGAGGTGGAACCCTGACCTGCAGGGTGGCGTCTGCCCCACAGGGACCCAGCAAGTAGAGGCCAGCACAGCACCCTCCCCCGGAACCCAACCTGTGGGCGCCTTGACCTCGGACTTCTCAGGCTCCGGAGTCGGGAGAAAGCACATTTCTGTGGCTTAAGCCACCCTCTCTGTGGTATTTTATTATGGGAGCCCTAGAAGATTAGGAAAAAAGTCATTTGAGTTGTTTTTAAAGTTTTACTCACACAAGAAAGTTGCTTCAGACCAATTCCTGACCTACTTTAAAGCGTAGTCTGGTGGGACCTGTGAATTATTACCCGGTGGGTAATAATTATGACATCATTTCAGTTTCATACAGCACTTTTCTTCTGAGGCACTCACCATACTTTTAAAAAAATAATGTAGAAATATCGGGTAGGAAATAGCATTATTACCTCTAATTTGCAGCCAGCATCAGAAGACAAGCTTTTAAGGTGCATATCCTGGCATGAATGAATGTGTTAGCTATTGAGCCGAAAGTAGAGTCTCACTCTTGAAACAGCGTCCGTGTTATTACTGAGACGGCACCCAGCATGCCCTGCTCAGTGAGGAGTCGCAGAACCAGCACCGAGGTCTCTGACAAAACAGGAGCTGGCTAAGAAACCGGCCAAAGCCAGCTAGAGCCAAGACGGCAAAAAACAGACCTCAGGTTACCCTCCCCGCTCATTGTACCTGACCACAATGCATCAGCCACTAAAGACAGCTTCCAAATGCCATGGCAAATCCCAAAAGTCACCTTGGAACATACATGTGGCCTCTGGATCCTTGAGTGTGGCTTTTTGACTGAATCCAAATTTTACAGAACAAATCCTTTCAATCAAGGTTAAATAAATGCTTTGGGAAATGCTCTGCCTCTGACCGGCCCACAGGGCCACAGAATCATACTTCGCATCGTTCTCTCCTCCGTGTCCCCGTGAAACTTTGCTTATGCATCAGTTACAGAAGGTGCCATGCTCCGAGCTGCAGCTTCCTGAGCGTCTCTGTGGGAGACTGTGACGGTCTCTAGCACAGCGCTGACCACACAGAACTTGGCCACTGCAGGACAAGGGATGGACGGATGGCTGGGTGACCAAGGCAGTGAATGCGTCTGGCATGTGGATTTGCATGATTTGGGTCCTATTGCTTCTACCTGATCACTTATGAAGACGTGGAAGTAAATTCATCTCAAGGACCCTCCCTGTCCTCTACTCCCTACCCATCTCTAGTACCTGTCTGCACACGCCACATTTCCCAGCAAGCAACACACACAATTTAAAGTCCTAACCGAAGCTTCAGTTCCTAGAAAGATGGCCAATGACCTCTGGAATCTAGAACATCCTCCTCCTAACCCTAAGGGGAGATTGGTAGTTTTCTAACATGTTCATATGCATAAATATTAATTTACTTGTGGATATGTCTTTACAGGATACTTGTAATGAACTCATCATCACTTGAATGTCCACATCATTATAACTGCCGTGAATTCTTTCTTGCTGCATTCCTATGAAAATATCTTTCTTCTCAAGTTCATGAAAATCCGATAGCAAACAGAAAAAAGAACAATGCTGGCAGAGCACCTCTCTATTCCAGGTATGCTATGAGGCTTTCAAACTCTTCCTTCAATTTCACCCTTCTGCAACCACGCAAATCCGCAGGGCTCTGATTATCCAGGACACTGGATTCTGGCTCAGGGATTAAATGACTCAACCAGTGTCGGGGAGTCGGCAGCAGAGTCAAGACTCCAGGCAAAGCCTCTGAGTCCCAGACGCCAGCACCCCACACACAGCACTGCCTGGCGTGGAGCAGGGACCTCCCCCCACAGCACTGTTTGGCGTGGTGCAGGGGCCACTTGGGCTTCACCTTTTGCAGCCCCTGCACCATCTGTCCCATGATGTTGAGTTCACTGGACTCACTTGACACATTTCCTTCGAATGAATCCAAAGAGAACCTTAGATTTCTCAAGTGCTTCCTTTTCAAAGGGAGAGTAAAAAGGCTATGTTCTCCGTTCCTAGGATTTGTCAAAATTCAAAATTCAGTAAGACTTCACATAGATTCTGAAACTAGCTTTTATGCTATTCCAGGCAAATGTTTATTCATGTAGAATCTCAAAAGGAATTTAATAAAATGCAAGCTCTGCAAGGTAGGCCACAGCAAAGATTAGCACTGGTTCTGTCACTCTCCTTCCAAAAGACACAGGTATAATTTGAGGACCAAGGAATATCCAACTCTAACACCTTCCTCTGATCTTCATGATCTTTATAAATTTTGGTTTTGGAAATTACAAAGCATACGAAACCAGAATTTCATGTGAAATTGAAATCTCTTTAAAGCACGCATTGGAATTTATTTATAAAGTTATAATTGAGGTTCTAGAAGAGAACCCAAGATAGTACAAGACCATAATGATAATATACAGTCAAGGCAAGTGCTAATTCATGCACACTAGTCCTGTGGCCCTCAGCCACTGAAAACCTAGCCCACCTACACCCACCAAGCAACACTGAGACTCAGAGGCCAGCGCTTTATCCACCTGACTTCACCCCAAATGCACCCTTCACAAAACCCACACTCGGGGAAAGGTTTAAAGTCATCTGGCCAACAGCAGGTGAAGGCGAACAGAAAGAGCTATTGGCAGACACATTTCCAGGGACTTCATTAACTCCCCCGGTGACCTTCAAAGCTTCGCACACACGGCTCTGCGCCGCCTGCCTGCCAGCAACAGCTCTCCTCCAGCCCACAGGCATGTTGCGATGTTTCATTAATTAAGGCTTCTAAAAGGATTTCAAATTCCCAGGCAGGTGTGTGGAGAAGGCATGTAAACGATGAACTCCACTGTGAGCAAATCGGTACATCTCTCTCCCCGTCCTTGCAATAAAGGGACTGCTGAGCAGATGTGCCGACAGTGTAGCACAAGGGCCCCTGCCCCCGGCCAAACTGAGCACCGGCACAAAGGTGCTGAGCCCGGAGTAGGTTTCTCCCATGTTTGTGTTCAAAGGCACAGGACTGGCTTTTACAAGAGCATTTCACAGCCGCTTTAGGGTTTATATCTATAATCCCAGGTAATCCATGTCCCGCTGCCTTTGTGGAGAGCTGTTTCCGGAGCAGGGGCCCGACCACAGCCCCTTCCATTCCAGTGGGGCCGGACGACCGGTGATCTGATGGAAACGGACGGATGGAGCCGTGTGTCCCTCCTCCTGGGCTGAGGGCCAGGGCGCCTCTCCTCACCTCCCTCCCACCTGGGGGCTGGAAGAAGCTGCCCAAGAGCTTAGGAGCTTCATCCGCCGGGGCTGGCACTGGCTGCCCCGTGGTCATGGGGACCTGGAATTTGCAGCTCCGTCATCTTCAACATGTGCCTTCTGAGCTCGCCCTGGGTGTGAGAACCTGTCTGTTGGAGGACTCTGTGGTTTTGAGGTTTTCTCATCCAGCGTGCTCGACACAATCTTGCTGCCACATCCAGGCAGAGGGGGAAGTGGATTTGGTGACAGCGGCAGTGCCCGCAGCAGTGTAGGGCCCGGGATAGTCACTTTCCTGTTTGCTGTGCCCCTTCCTAATTACCAATATCGCCCTCTAATTAACTGCAATCATTTGGTTTCTTTTGTCCCTCATGTGAATTAAGTTAAATATCTTGTGGTAAAATCTCAACTTATGTCCTATATTCAGTATTCAAGTTATATAACTCTCCGTAACAATTTACCTGAGAACTTAGTGCCTTAAAACAAAAATAAGCTTTCATAGTCTTCCTCTCTTGCACATACACAGCATTGCTTCAGGGGGGTGGCTTCATATTCTAAAAATCTGGTAACAGAGAGTAAACGTCTTAATTACTCTCAATTTTAAAAATCCAACCCAACGCTGACTCAGCAGCGCAGGGACACAGGAAACAGCATAGTCCTGGCGGTGAGGACCTCGGAGATGGGGGGAGAAGTGTGTGCTGAGCACCAGGACAGGGAGCCAGAGGTGTGAGCGACAATCTCAGCAGGAACTGGGGAAACGGCTCCGGAACAGGGGACACCAGAACAGCATCACTCGTCACTACTGGACAACAGTGGAGATTGTGAACCACAGCCCGACTTCTGTGAGATTCTAATGTAAAAATGACATTTCAGCCACAATAAGACAATGTTCACTACCCACATGTGACGTGATCAAGAAAATCAGATGCTTGTGAAAGAGCTGAGCAGGGCGGGATGGGGGAGCGCCCGGCCCCGCACGACGACCGGCTTCGCCAGGCGCCCTGTCGCGAGTCCTCCTCTCGCGGGCAGGCTCCGGCTGCAACACAACCTTGTCCTCATATTTGCTTTGCATTAAAATGAGTTAGATTTAGGACCTCGGTGCACCAGTTTTTGAAGAAAATAAACTATTTTCAAAACCTACTGCTCAAGAACAGCACTGGATAGAAATACTCACACGCTTGGTGAAGAGAAAGTTTTTGAGCAGTGAAGAAGGAGACTCTGAGATCCACTTCTGCCCTATTCTAACACGTGATTAGTGTGTGTTTGTGTAAATATTATAAAGAAGGGGGATGCAGCTGGTCCTGCTCTCTGGTTCATGAGGATTCTAGAAATTGCAGGTGTGAGAAATTTTTCCTGTTCAAGCTGGGTTAGTGGCTGAGGATGTGACAAACAAATTTTAGCACAGGATGAAAGGAAGAAACATGTAGGTTATTTCAGGAAAAATTCCAGACCCGAAGAAGATAATGGGAAAATTTCCTGTACCATTCATCTCAACTGAGGTAAAACCCACGCGTGCAGAGGAAAGGAAGGAGAGAGCCGTCGGGTCTGCTGCCCCTGAGCGCATGCCTGGACCCGGAGAGGGCGTGTGTGTGTGTGTGTGTGTGTGTGTGTGTGTGTGTGTGTGAGAGAGAGAGAGGTGTGGGGGAGAGGGAGATCGGGAGAAAGACAGAGACAGAGAGACACGCACAGAGATAGAGACAGACAGGAAGGGACTGAGAGGCAGAGATGGACTGAAAGGGGGTGCGGCCACGAGTCTGTTCCCCACAGTCTGGATAAAGTCGGCTCAGCCACTCTCAGTCCCGCTGCCTTGGCAGACACGAGACGTGCACTGACTCCCGTCGGCTCCAAGCTGCTTGACGGGCACTAAGACAGACGAGGAGTGGTCTCTGCTATCCAGGGGGAGACAGACGGATCCAGCCGCATACTGCAGGAGGCTAATACTTGCTCAGCAGCAGGGAGACGTGGAGCCACGCTGGTGCAGAACACCACTGACGGGGAGGTGACGTCCGATTGAAATAGAGGGATTGTGGGGGAATCTCTCCACATGAAGGGTGGCGCGAGTGAGAAGAGGCTGAGACAGCAGCAGAGACGCATGGACGCCAAGACTCATGAGCACAGCGAGTGGCCCAGCCAGGGGCCACCTCAGTTAGGAGCGTGTCCAAAGGGCACCCCACCTTCGGAACACTCGATTTGTTATGTTTTTGTTTGATCTACTTCAAAAATATTTGGGGGGCTTACAACTGAATCATGCCACCCACGTATAAAAGTTATTAACATGAGCATGAAAAGAAAGGGCAGAGAGTTTGCAGAGAAAGGAGAGTGTGAGATGCTCCGTCGCTTGAGAGCTCACGTTGCTCACGGAGCCTCCCAGCAATGGTCAGTCCTTGGATAAGAGGAGCCTCTCCCTGGTGAGAGGACGGGCCATCGTGAGGGGCTGGTGGCATTCTAGTGCGGCTGGCAGCAGTGGAGAAGGCACCCTGGCCACTCCACCTCTGCCCTTCCATGTTCCTTGGCCAGAAAGAGCCGCAGCGGAGGGAGCCCCACATGTGCGCTGTCAGCGTGAGCAGCTCAGCCAATCCCACAGCTGACATGTAGGACGTACCAGAAGTCATGTGTCCACCAAAGCCAGCACCTGTGGAGGTCACCCAGGTTTCTCTAAACAATATGGGCTCAGCAGGACACATCACGCTTATCTATCCTCAGAGCGGAACCTTCCCCTGAGTTTTCCTTAACGCTGCCACATCTCTTAAGGTTCCAACCACTGCATCTAGTTCCCGCCTCCTCACAGAGAGTCCCACACGTTAAAGATCTCGCACAGTTCTGCAAAGGAAGCCCACAGCAGTGGTATTCATTGGAAGGTTAAGGAACAGAGACCCTCTTACGATAGCTCCCCCTTCCTAACAGAATCGTGCACGCACACACACTGAATCAAAACATAGCCAAACAAATGAAGCAGTTGGTTCACATTACAAAACTGACTCTTTCCTTTTATAAAAATAACTTGCTGAGGTTTATAACTGTCTAAAGGAACTTGCTGAGGGTGAACCAGAGCATCACCCCCCACTGTAGAGTATTTAACTCTCGAGTTGCACTCAGGATTGGTCTTCCAGAACATGCTCAAGCAAATCAAGTCACTTTTCCCGTTTTGTCTAAAGACTAATTCTTCAGGGGGAGGTGACTTGAATCCAGAGCCCCTGGGGGAGTGGGTGGCATCGTGCGAAGACGACGAAAACTCTGGTTGCTCCACTTAATCCCTCCACAATGTGCTGCAGTCTCACAGGGACCGAATGAGAGGCCGCAGGCCCGTCACCCACACACGGCAGGGCCGGGAGGGGTGGGTGCGAGAGGGAGGCTGGTACGCACTGTGGGATCCTCCAACATCCCAGTCACAGGGCCAGGAACCACAGGGCCTGCTTAGAAGCACATTCTTCTCAAATATCTTCTAAGACTAACCTAAATGCACAATGTTATGTTCACTTGTTAGTGTCTTTTTTGAAGTATGACTGAGCTTATTGAGAAAAATGAATTACGAGATGTTTTTAAAAAAGAAATATTTGAACTGGCTCTTTTTCAACAATGGACCGTGGCAAACCATCCACACAGTGGGAACAACGATGTTCAACTGCAGTTCTGTCATCTCCTCACATTCTCATTCTACCATGGAAACCACTGAGAATGCTGAGAAAAATGTGATGCAAAGGTAAATTCTCATCATTAAATCATGTGTGGAATTAAATTGTATACACCATCTGACAGAATTTATATTGCATATCAATATAACTCATTCAATCACATGGGCATAGTAGGCCTAAATTTTGGCAAAACACCAAAAGCAGAGGAAATGAATCGAGATGCAGGAGGAGCCCAGGATCTGGCCACTGGCAGGTTTTGAGTCCAGAGCACCCAGTGCGGAGAGATGGACAGGCACAAAGATCAGTAGGAAGTGGAAGGGAGAGAATGAACACAGACAGGAAAGACATTTCTGGATGAACAGAAGAGAGAGGAAAGAAGCAGAGAGAAATGAGCAGCCACAGGAGGCGGGGTGTGAGGACCACTCGCAGTTCCACGGGGACAGGGTCTTGTCTTGGAGCAAACCCCTCATTTCTTTGTGCTAATGTTGGCGCCAGGGCAGGATCCAGGAACTGCAGGCTCTTGCTGTCTCCTCGTTCTGTGGAGCTTCAATTATACTGATAGGATCATTTTAATGGTCTCCTTTGAAGCAATTTAGAAAATCTCCACTGAAATGTAAGCCTACATGGAACTGCACAAATGACCACAGCAGCCATCAACCCTTTGTCCTGCAAATCGAAGCAGTCAGCCCCACAATTTCGAGTGCTCTGAGCCGCCTTGCTTTCCTGCTGGTCTGAGGACTCGACAATGTAATTTTGAAGCAACTTTTCCCATTATCAGAAAAGTCACATACTTGTTACAGAAAATTCAGGACCTGTGAGAGAGAAGGAAGAAGAAAACCTAGCAATCTAGAGCTCCGTCTCGAAAGACATCACTTCGTAGATCATTATACTTCATAGATAATTTCCTGATGCTACTTAAAAACAGATGTGCACTATGGCATCTTCCAAATTTTTTGTAAAGTTACAAAACATCACATTCAAAGACCCTGTGTGATCTGATCACATGGACGACGCATATTTTAGCATCATATTTTATGGCTGTTTCCAACTGTTTGCTTTTTTAAATAAAATTGCAATAAACATGTTGATATTTGAAGCTTCTGAATATTCGCTTATTTTCATGGATAGTGTCCCAGAGTTATAAACATGACGCCAAAGTATGTGAACATTTCCAAACTGCCAGTGAGGTGGCCCCGGGGCTTTTACTAACAGAAACTGACCATGCAGTGACCGTCATGTCACCGTCCTCACTGTCCTCTCCCGAGTTCATAAGAAATATCACAGAGAAAACTAGAAGTTTCCTAACAAAGAAGACTGAGCACTGGGGCCAAGCGAGCAGCCTTTGTCTGTCGTTGAAGCCATTCATCTTTTCAGTAGAGCCAAGGATGGTATGCTTTATTTTATTTTAAAACAACTCATATTCAATAAACTAAAACAAATACAGCTCACCCAAAGAAACATGTCTTTTTTTTTTTTTTTTGAATGAACATGAGAGGTGTGGCTGTCACTGAGGGAAAGGGAACAGTGACAAATCCCAGTCCCGGGTCCAGGTCGGGCAGGTGCTCCTGATACTGGTGCGTTCACTGTCACCAATGAACAGGCCCTGGCACCGTCACGTGACCCTCGGCTGTGGTTCTGACTGTCCTGCCAGGGTACTGCAAAGCCCGGTGAGGCAGGAAACTCACCCTGCGTGTTCTCTGCTGCCATCTTGGCGCAGGCTCCTGCGAAGGCCTTCCAGGGGGCCGGGGGTCAGGTCCTCCTTATGGGACGGGGGAGCTGAACTTCGTGATAAACACCTGGTGCTGGGTCTGCCAGATCAAACAGGGCTGTGCTCACTCGGCCTGGTCAGCCCTGTGGCCCCTTCCTACAGCTGACCCCCGGGACACAAAGGCTGTGCTCAGACGGGTCAGCCCCAGAGTCCCCTCCCTGTCCTCAGTGCTGGCTCAGCCCTGCAGCTGACTCCAGGGACGCGAGGCTGTCTCGGATGGGGTGACATGTGCACAGCCTGTGCCCCGGGGACAGAGATGAATTCAGAATATTTACTGAGCACCAAGTCTCAGCTACTGGGGAGCCTCAAGGAAAGGGAACTGGATCAAGGTCACAATGACAGAAGATGCCAACCGACAAACTGCCTTTGCCCAATGCCAGGGGACAGAGGTGCCTGCACCGCTGTCTTCATTTCTCCTAGAACTAACACGACAAAGCACTTGGCTCAACACCCACACCTAAAACTGCCGGTATCTGCTTTCCGAATTGCTAACTCAGCACTGCTTAGCTTAGCCATGTACAGGTACAGACTAATTTAAAATCCATCTCTCTCTCTCACACACACACACACATACCATCTGAGCTGGGCATGTTGTTATCTTCACAGTTTTACAGAGAGGCTCCAAAGGTCATTACTTGTCCAAGGTCACAGAGACATCATGAGGATTCTTGGTCCGTGTCCAGCTGGTGCCAAACCCAAGGCCTCCCCACCCCTATAACTTTTGATGCAAATGCAGCGGGCTTGCTCCCCAGAAAGCCGTACATGACACCTCACACGTGAGATCAGGGGCAGACTGGAGGACGCCCCTGGGGATATCCCTGGGTCCCACTTAAGAGTCTTCACACTGCAGGTGACGTCTGTGGATGTGACACTCACACAGCAGCTCAACCCCAAGCTCCCACATAAACGTCTCCTAAACATTAAATTGTCCAAAAAGGCATATAGTTTTCCTCTCCTCGGAAAAGACTAAGAAATGTTCATGTTTTAATCCAAAGGGACATTAAGGTATTTTTATGGCTTAAAGCCTTTTGTGGCCAAGGCACTTTGTTATTAATGCACGACTCACCCATCACGGACAGGCAGGTGCGACTACCCACGCAGGAGCCGGGAGGGCGGATGCTCGCATCACCGACTGGGCAGAGAGCACAGACGGAGGCATTTTGTCCCCAAACACAATCAGCTACACTGGGATCTCTTTTCTGCAATAAATCCTTGGTATGGCTAAAGAAATCTATTATTTTTATTAAAACCTGGATTGTATTAAACCTGAATTTTAAAGATTCTTCACGTCACTGCAAACACCAGTAAGCAAATAAAATGGCAGTAGTTGTTTGTTAGTTTAAGTTAACATAGGGTTTAACTATATCAGATTCGTGTGCAAGGAAAGCAACTAAGTGTTGACTCGAGGTCACACCAGTGACTTGAGGAGCAAATCTCAGGAGAGTTCAGACTCTTTCCATCAAAGATCACACCTGCTAGTTCTGTTCCTGGAATCTCTAGATTTTACTAACTGGAAGAGACCTTAGGAATCATACAGATTTTCTTCTTCACTTTTGTATATAAATAAATTGAGAACCCGAGGGATTGAGTGGCTCATTCAATGTCATGCAGCCTTTGGGTGTCAGAGAGAGGCCAGAGGCAGCTCTTCCAACTCCCCAGGGCACGGCGCCCATGTGAGACATTTATCTGAGTAAACGAGAAGCAGAAAGATCATGTCTCCGAATTGCTGGAGTTGGAAGAGACTAGTGAGACATCACTATTGACTAAGGCCAATTTAAAGTAATAATTCATTTGCTTTTTCAAAAAATCTGCTGAGCTTCTATCACTACCAACCTCCCTCCAATACCCAGTCTAGAATTATGCTAAATTAACTGAGATTCATGAGGATTTTTCCATTATAAGTTTTGTGATTCACAGAACGTATCTACTTAACTTTTCTTGCATATTAATTGCCCCAGTAAACAACAGGGAGGCAGACACCTTACATGAATTTGCTGGGGAAGATAAAGTGAGTGAACTGGCTCTGGACTCACTGGTGTGGGTGAGCAGGGTTCCGATCCAGCGCTCTGGCAGCTGCACCTGCCGGGAGCCACTCGAGGCTCACCTGCCAGCTGACACTCAGACACCAACGCTCAGCTCAGGAACCATCTTTTATAATCATGTTTTCTAACCCACCTGCCTCCTGGTAAAACTTGCCATTCCCATTTGACACTGCAAATCTATCACAGTTCATAACTCTTATTTTATACATTTCTTGATAGATGTGTCTCTCCCTGCTTTATTAATTTTTGCATCCCTAGTGCTTAGCATAGAGCCTAGCAAGAACAGGCTGTCTAGATATTTTTGAAATAATAATAAAAACATTTGTGGAGTGGCCACATATGCACAGATATGCCTTCCTCTTCAGGATGGGAAAAAAGAATATGTTATAAGTCACTCCTGTCTTCCAAGATTCATTTAGTAAAATAACCACACTTTGAATTAAAAACTGTATTTCTAAGATTTCTAGAATTTTCCCTAAGGAAATAAACATGAATCAGCACACAAAGCTATGAATATGTTGATAAAGATGTAATTAATATTAGTAAAATGATAAGAAATAGCTTAAAGTTCCATTAAAAGGGGATTAATTCAATAAATCACGGTGGATCAACGCAATGGAATAATATGTAACCACCAAAAATGATACTTAGTAACATACTTAATACTAGTAATAGACTCACAATCTGCAGGCAAGTGACAAATGTAGGTAATAAGGGAAGATGTATGGTGTGATTCAACAAAAACACATCATTCCTTTTTTATGACATTTCTGGAAATTCTGCCATGCCATGAAAAGCCATAAAATGAAAACTTAATTTTATTAATTTTAATGAGAAATGTATAATGTCTTCTTCTAATCCAAGATACACAGATAATTTTAACCTACAGAGAAATATCAACTAAACAATGCAAACCAGTGTACACGTGTAATGAGCACTACATTAAAGCAAACCAACACGATCGGCCCACCCAGTGTGAGCGAGAGGGCTGGTCACGTTCACCAGAGCGACTCTCCGGAGCGAGGAGCGGCTGTGACGGGAAGTCAAAGAATCCCCGCCAGACACAAGGCTTTGGGTTCTGCGTCATCATGCAGTTGAAATTAAAATCACAGCAAGAAAAACACCTTCAGGGCAAAATAAAGGACAAACACGTGAAAATACACAAACCTGGCAAAGTGAGGAGTGAGGGAGGATCCGAGGGCAGCAGCCCTCGTGCTTGGGCACCCACCCAGCCATGCCCGGGGCGTGTACTGAACCGCGGCACAGGATTCCAACTGAACTCATGCGTCACTCCAAAACTCTAATGTTGAAATATCGCTTCTCTATGTTTTGGGTGAAAAAGCAGTTATGATTATTTCCTTAAAACTGTTAAGACAGAAATATAACAAAGAGCTACCGTGGTGAGTGGTGTTAATCATAGCTGGAGACAAGGTAAGACATGCAGGCTGGGTCTCACAGGCTGGTAGGACGAGGGGCGATTTTTGTGCTCATCTCTCTTAGTTCTATATAACGGTTATGCTCTTTTGTAATAAGGTCAAAATAAAATGATTAGGAAGATAAAAGAGCATTCATCTATAGCAAATATAAATTAATGAATGTTTCTGAAAAGGGTAATATTGATTTTTACAAAAAGCATGTTTTACTTCAGTCCTTATAGATCTCTCCAAAAATCCTTATTTTGAATGAAATTGTACCCGTTTTTCTCTTTTTGGGTTGGGGACAAAGTTCCAGAAGGCCTAGAGTGACAATTACTTACTTAGACCCTTTTCCTATAAACTTCTCATAAGTAGAGGTTTTGCATTATCTCTTTGTCTTTATGTCACATAAAGACCTGGGAAAGAAAAGAAAGTCAGCTCATGTGAAAATGGTGCCCTGTGATTCCCAGCTGTAGGTGGCGTCAAGCGCCGACCTGTGATGGGAATGAACACATCGCCATAAAGCTCCACGCCCTGGTCCTAGGCGTCCCAGTAAATGTGATCTATGTGACTGTCCCGTCAGCATCTGGGCACAAATCTATCGCTGCATTTTGCTTTTGTTCATTCCAAATTCTCCACCATAAGGTAGATAGTGCGCTCGTTCTCTCTGCTCTGGGCACTGGTGTGGTCTCTGGCCACCCACGGGCTCTCTGCGTACCATGTGCTCACTGCCAACCGAGGGATGTGACCCCATGATCTGGAAGGGATTATTTTTCCCGATCCTTAACACTGTGATCACATTTTATGTGTGTGACACCGAGGCTGCTTTGTGCAATTCAGGGAGGTGCTAGACCAAAGCACTGAGTTGGACGGCTCTGGATTTGAACCCAGATATACTGTGCGCTCATCTGTCTGTCTGTGTGATGCAGGGGGAGGGACAGACAGAAGGCGCAGCACCCCAAGCACCACGGCATACGGCGAGCGCTCAATCATGGCTGCTGCAGGTGCTACTGCTGCATTAGGTGGCATCTATGAAAGATACAATAAAATCACTGCTAATGAAGGAATCAGAGGAACACAGAGCATTTTTAAGTCAGTAGGTTAGGAGCAGGAGGATTTCTCCTCCCCTCTCGTCACCAGCCTGAATGTTCAGTACATAATTCTTAGCTTCAGTTCAGCTTCACCACCACTGCAACAAAAAAGATAAATAAAAACCACTACCTCAGAAAATGAAGCTAGAGACACTCATCTTGTGTTCTGTGTGCTCATATATGTTGACTTATTTTTGTGTGTGCACGTGCAATACGTGCGTTCATACATGTGGTTGTGTGTGTACTTGTGTGTACGTGTGCATGTTTGTGCATTTACATTGGGGAAGAAAGAGTTCACTAATTTAAATCATTTTATCTATTAAATAAATTCAAAATTTATTTAAGATACAGATACAGTATTTAATTAAAATTAAATTTTAATATTAATTAAAATTAAACATTAATATATTAATTAAAATTAAAAATTAATTCAAATATAATTAAAAAATATTTTTTCCATACATGTAAAAAATGACTCTTGCAAATTAAAAAGTGATAAACAGAGCCCTTATGCTGAGACAACTTAGCCTTCTAAGCTTTTAAATTAATAGGACTTTCATATATGAAAAATGGTTATTGAGTGACTCAGGTTTTGAACTGATTACAAAATCGGAAAAGGTATAAATAAGTACACACCCTGTTGCCCAGAGTCAGAGCAGATTCTCGGCTATACATAAAGGTATTAAAGTCTGGAAATTTCATTTAAAGTTTCCCACTTGGAATTCTCCATCAATGTCATTCTGGCCTCTCACTCTTTGAACAGAATCTCACTTACCTCCCTGGGAATTCTGCAACAAGTTTATCTTAATTTAACATGCAGCACATATCCCAGTTCATTAAAATCAGCTTTTGAGTTAAAGTATTCACACAGGCTGGAGACTTTGGATTAAATTCAAATTCAGGCCAGTATTTGCATGCAGTAAACTCCAAGGGCCTGCACGGAGCCAGGGCCCTTCTGGAAAAGATGAAGCTGTCTGCACCTCACGGAGCTGCAGTGCGTGTGATGTGCAGACCCTGTCCCAGCTCCCTGCCCACTGCCACACCCCACACATGGGCCGCTGCTGCTAGAGGTTCCTGATCAACTCCTGGAGGATAAGCTTAGTCGAGTGACACCAATTATAGAAAAGGAATAACAGGACAGTGGGGCCCCAGGTGTCGACACCCTGGGTCTGGCACCTCGAGAAGCTGCGGCTCGAGGGTGACGTGGGCTGCGACCTGCACCTTATACTCCCAAGCAAAGCTCAGCGGGTTGGACGCAGGTGTCCCCTGGATGCTCTCAGAGGGGCCCAGGGAGCCCCTGGCTTCCCGCAGCTGCTGCCCTATCTAAGGCTCACGAACTTCAAAGTGGAGAGAGGATGTGCTTGTGGCTGGGAGGAGGCCTCCAAACTGACCCCACCACGTCCACCCAGCTGAGCTACAGCATCTCCCAGAGCAAGCCCTCCGCAGCTGTCCGGGGTGATTATGTCTCATTCTTACCACGAGAATTGGCCTTAGGCAAAAACTCGGGAGCTGGATGGAGACCAACTCCAGTGGTCAAGTGGGTTTTACGGGAGATGCCCAGGCGGAGGTGGCCCCGGACAGCACTGAGACATCACAAAACCAAATGTTCCCTCCCAGGTGCCCGTACGCTGCAGCACGGCCACCGTTCCTTTTACCTTTTTTGTGATTACAAATCTTCATGAGAATCTGATTAAAAACTGGGCATCATTTCCCCCCCAAAGCATACACAGAGACTTGAAACCATTTGCAAACAGCTGCAGATAGTCACAGACCTATAGCTCCTGGACCCTCTTAGAAAGCTGCACAAAAGGACCCGCAGCAGATGTGCGAGTCACCTGCGACCTGAGTCCTCCAACTCCTCAACCTCAGCACTGTGTCTCCTGGGCTTCCTCTTCTTCCAGGGTCCCCACATCGTTTACCTCAAATGCCTCCCCACAGCCGACGTTTTACGTTTGATTACTCTTTTCCACAGCTGAGGTTATTTGCTGCTCTTTAGGCGCTATCTTAACACAAATTAAAATGTTACAGAACGTGTATGATACATATTTCCCCACTGGGCCTTATGTTTTGAAAGATCCGTAACCTGGCACAATACCCACGCACACGCGGACCCTCTGTAGATTGTATACACGGACACGCATAAATCGAATTGCTATTTCTGTCTCTAACTGTAGAAATATCAACTCAAATTCAACATGTCATATGTTCCACCCAACATGAGGATATTCCAATTACTTTTTATTTGTGACTACATTAACTTTCTTATTTTTGTTTTGCAATACCTAAGTAACTACCTTGGAATTTGAGAAAATGGAGAATAATGTAATTGCTCTAATTAGATCTCCAGAACTTACTTGTTTTATATCTACAAGTCTGTACTCTCCAAATAACATCATCCCCATTCCCACCCTCCAGCCCCAGGAACACCGTTCCACCCTCTGTTTCTGCAAGCTCAGCATTGTGTGGATGCCACAGGTGAGTGAGATCACTAGTGTTCTTCCTTCTGAGCCTGCTTCACTTCACAGAACATCCGCCAGGTTCATCTGTGTTGTGGCAAATGGCAGATTCCTTCTTTATCAAGGCTGAATAGTGTCCCGTTGTGCGTGTGTGTGTGTACACATGCACTACATACAGACTTCACTCTGTGTACATACACTCACACACATTTGATGTGGTCTCTTTTACTTTCTGTCAAGGAAAAGACATTGCCCTGGCAGACAGAGGTGCAAGGTTTCCATAGCTACTTCGTAAAAGAATACAAAATATATTCATTCTCTCCATACCCCGAACTGGCTGACTGTTCATGTTACAAGTCAAAGCAATTCCATCTGGGATTCATCTCTATGCCACAATCTCTATATTTGGGAAACATTCCTTATAAAACAACAAGTTAATCATCATCATCATTATAGTACAATTATTGGTTTATTTGCAATTCTTTATTCCAACTATTGATTTACTGTCTTTAAATGTACAACTACATCATTCATGTCGGTATTTTCCCAACACCCAGAATAATGCTGACAAAGAGACTTGAGATAAAAACACAGAAACTGAATTATCAACAAATGAACAAAGACGTTTATGGCAAATATAAAACACAGAAATCACTGAGAACCTACTATGTTCCAAGCATTATGCTAAATACCATAATTTTCCAAACTGGTTTGAAATGTAGATAGTCTTTTGTGCATTTTGTAGATGAGGACGTCAGATTCAGTGAAGTCACACAATTTGTTACTAAGGGCGGAAAACTAGATTTGTACCAAAACCTGTTTAGTTCTAATCTTGACTCCTAATTTATGTTCTCTTTTTCTCCCTTTTTTGTGGATTTATAATGTAATCTCTTTAATTAATAATTCATCATTTAATGTGGTAATGGTTAATCTGCCAAAATTAACCACCACTGACTTCACAAAGATGTTGGGAAGAACAAGATGTGAGTAACAGAAAGTGGGTCATCCTTCATTACGGTTCTGAAACTTTGAGAAACGGGTTCCCATCTGCCTTCTTTGCAACATGTCTAAAACAAGAATCAGAGTTTCACTAAGTAACAAGCGATGGTGCTTAGGATCATGGAAACCAAATCTAGGCCCGTGCAGAACACCTAAAAAAGCAAACCCAGGTGCTCAGAGAAAAGGCTCCTCCTATAGAGACCACGCAGACATGAAAGCTATGGCACAGAAATGTTTAAGATGAGAACACCAGGTCCAGAGAGAGCAGGTGCTGACGAAGCCCCCACTTCTAATTAACAGCACAGAAGTCAGAATATTGGCTTCTGGTTCCTGGTCCAATTATCCTTCCACTGGGCTCAGAGCCTGTACTTCTCTTCAGGAAAGTCCGTAATCTTGGACTTAGGGTGAGAGCAACACAAATGCTCCTGCATCCTCCTCGGTGAAGGTGTGATGACTAGTCATCACGTCCACCAAAGTGCTCTCCCTTGTCCACTTTTTTTCTGTTTTTAGATCTTTCTCCAAGACGAATGTTCCAACTAGTCTCTGGACTTTGCTTCTCTTCTGGTTCGAGTCACTCTGAAGTGACACCCTCTTAACAGCTCTTGCCTGCCCCAGCCCAGGCTGTTGCACACGCCCCTGCCCCTGGTCTCCTTCCTGTCTGGGTGAGAGGAAGCCCACACAACTGTTAACACTCAGAACAACCCCTGGCCAGCAGGGAAAAGCTTGCGTTATGGTCAACTGTGAGCTGAGCTCCGAGTGGCACATGGGACGTCTATGGGGAGAAGGGAAAGGGTGTGTTTCAGGTGAATTCTGAGGACAGCAAGGGGGACAGGGAAGGGTCTGTCAGTTGTGGGATGTTTAGAAGGGGAAGGCCTTGCATGAAAACGTTCCCTGTACCCGGAAAATACGGGCTTCGAGATTCACAATTTCCTCCACGCACATCATCTTGCACGCCTCTCGACAGTCCAGGAGGAGGGAACAAAGGCTTAGCTCAGTTTTTTAGGAAAGTGAGTCATCCACCTCCTTTGCCTTCTTGGTGCCAAGACTGCTGGTGTGCCATCACACCACAGCTCTTCCCTGCTCTAAAAACGTAACGTCAGTATCTGCAAATCCTTACAAACCTTTTTTTCACTTATTTCTGGGTTCACAGCTTGAGTTCTGGGTCATCTGATCACAAGATTGGTGGGTGGGGGAGGCTGCACCACGATTCTGTGTGGGGTGTTTTCCCTCCAAGGTCATTTTGCAAAGACAGATGCTATAGAATCTCAATCATTTGTTATTCATAACATGGCTAATGAGAGGTGCCAATCAGAGCGAGGAACGAGATCAGGAACACAGTTCAGTAAAACAAGGGGTTTCAGAGAGGAGGCTTCTCCCCTCTGCCAGTCACACAAGAGCAGAGACTGTCTCAGACTCAGGCCAAGAGCGTCAACAGGAACACTGGGGCCAGTGTCACAGGCAAACCTGAGGCCTGATATTTAAATTATCCAGTCGCCAGAAAAATAAAAATATTCATTTGTTCCTGAGAAAATAAACAAGGTAACATTGTTCCAACATCTGTGCCAGGTAGTCTTTCCAGCATGTTCTCTCTGCGCCCTGGGCCATCCTGCCGGTCACAAGCTTGAGGCTGGAGACCTTCCAGCTTTTCTCCCAGGACCTGGCCAGGGTCTTGGGACCCATCATGCTTTGAATTGGGGTGGGAAAGGTCAGGGGACACAGGAGGAAGGCAGGAATGAAGCCGGAACAAACAGCCCAGGGTAGAGGCACAGCTGATGGAGACCCAAAGCATCTAGACTTGATCACATTCAAACAATCCGTCCCACTGCCTAATCAGGGACCTGTGCTCCTGTCTCTGGTATCCCTCCAAGACTGGCCTCAGCCCAGCGACCATGGCCAGGTGGCTCCCCAGGATCCACTGCGGGCAGAGCTGACGGCGGCATACAGGCCTTGCATGGGACATGTCACTCTGCCACGGCGCTACTGGGTCTGCCGGTCTGAGTCATGCAAAAGGGTCTCTGTCTTTGAAAATGTCTTGGCACCTGCCAAACCAGACAGAGCCCAAAGCCACCCTCCCAGCCTCTCCCAGTGTACGGCACAAGCCACGGGGTTAAAAAAGTAAAGGAAAACAAGCAGTAAATCGAAATAATTTAACTCCGTAGAGACATTTTCTTCTCCAGAAATATAGTAAACACTCCACTTCTTTGTATTCTTGTAGCTTAAGAAGATCATCAGAATTCTCCTAAGATACTTCACTCTCAGTAGACCAACGAAAAGATATGAAATCGGGGCATTTTATGCATATCGTGAGACGGCACAGATGATGTTTAAATTCTAAAACAAAGTTCCTGCTGTCAAAGTGGTGACATCTAACACAGAAGAGGATGTCAGACTCTATCTCACATTAAATTTCTCTCTTCAGCCATTCTTATTCTCCAGTGTTCTAAAGAGGCTTATTATGAATTACTAGGAATAATTCTAATATTGCTCTTTCTTAGTGTTCAACTGCATATATTCTATGTGTCTTTTCACCTCCCAAATATGCTCTGAAATGCAACAAATAGGCATAAGTTCAGCAACAAGAAAATAGCACTTTACCTAAACACACTAAACCTGAGCCCTGATATTTAAATTACCCAGTGGTCAGAAAAATAAAATACTTATTTATTCCTGAGCAAATCAATGAGCTAAAATTTTTCCAATGCCAACCGAATGCCTGAATCTCAGATATTGGATATTATTTTTTAAAATGAAAGAAATTTGCAAATTAGGGTTCATTTGTACATTTTATATCATTCTGCATAAATGCACAGTTGTCACAGAGCCTCAGATACCAGATGGCATGTACAATACATCCCATTTTCCCTCTGTCTTATCACATGTAATAGCTGTGGCTTCACCCCGATTCCAAACGCAGCATTTATATCGGTAATAGGCCCAGATACCCTAATGGTCAACATTATGCATTTGATTCAAAAATACACAATTACGAAATGCAAAGGACCCTGCCGGTCACCATGCAGGGATGCGGATGAAAACAGACAGTTCCTGCGCCCAAAGTGCTGACGCCACCAGCACTTAGTGCAGCATGTGGCACTCATCATGCTCCCGCAGATCCCGCAGAGGAGGAAACTGGAAGGGATTCCGAAGGAAGAAAACGAAGGGCTGCGGAATGCTCCGGGCGAGGAGGGGCACAGGTTGCACCAGGGATACGGTGTTGGAGCTGACCCTCGAAGTCTCTTTCTAGAATTCTTAACTTTTTATACAAAAATATGACATGTCTCCTCTCTCAACTGTGTGTAGAAACCCTAACTTCTGCTGAGATTACAAATATAAACCATTCCTGTGGATCCCTGGACAGACTTCTCTTTGGTCATAAAACACACACACGTGCATGCACACACAGACACATGCATCACACATATATACACACATGCACACACGTGCACGCACACACAGACACATGCACACATGCACACACACAGGGTCTGCACACGGCACCCCACCCTCCCGCCTGTCACGCCATCCTTCTACCATCAAAGCCTTGGGCGTCCTGCATGCTCTCATGGAGCCCTAATTAGTATGTGGCGACCAGAACACAGAGGGTGCATATTTCACTGTGGTGAAATCGGGCTGCAGAGGCAAGTTGGGGTAAGATTATGAATGTGAATTTATCCTACATACAACGAGAAACATGGACAGATCTGAGGAGGGCGGTGGTATGGTCTGACCCACACTTCAGTAATGCCATTGACGACTGGCCGTGAAGACCAGGCTGGTGCAGAGCGGGACTCTCTGAGCTTTGAGGAACCAGGAAGGGGAAGCAGAGATGCCACTCCTGCTCCACCAAGAGATGCTGCCCAGGTGAATCTGTGCTCGTCTGGAAACCCAGAGGGTCCTGAATTCCTGCACATATTTCTAACAGAAGCGTGTGTGGGTTAGTGCTTGTGGAAATGTCACGTCAGCAACAAGTATAGAAGGACTGACGTCGAGCAAAGAGGTAAACTTCCTGAACTTGGCGAGAACTCCCTTTAGCAGACAGCGTCCCGGCAGGGCCCAGGGTCTAGGAAAGACCCTGAAAGCACGTTGGATTCTGCTAGGTGGGTCAGCTCCCCCCAGTGATATCCTGTGCCTTAGACAAGGGGTCTCCTATCATATAGGGGGTTTGTCAGTTTCTCCCTGTAATTCTCTCTTTTTTCTTTGAATATCCTGAGTCTACTCTAAAGTAGATGCTTCTTATAGCTTCTTGGAGCAGGTTCCTTTTATCAATAAATAATGACTTTATCTATAAAAATGCCTGAGTCATTCTACCATGTTTTCTGCCTTTTTCTCTCCCCTCCCCACCCCTCTCCCCTTTTATTCACCTTGGCATTAAATGATGGCAGTTTCGTCACTGCCTTTATTGCCTCAGTAATTTTTAGATGTTATTCCAATGTCACCTGGCATCAGTTGTGATAAAGAGAAGCATCCTAGAAATCAGTGCGTTGTAAATACATTGTCTGCACATTGTGCTGGCTATAGTTAAGATATTTGTCTCATGTCTTGTGATTTTACTTAAAAGGTATGGGTGTGTTTTATTTATCTGGTTTTATTCTTGGGAGTCTTTAGATCAAAGAAAAAGAACACATTTGTTCAGTTCTGGAAAAATGTTAGCCTTTACCTCTTTGACTAATGCCTCTCCTCCTTTCTCTCCATTCTCTTTAATTTCTCACTTAAAACCAGACGTGTATTTGTGTTTCTTAAGCCATTTCCCATGCATCTTAATTCTTATGTTATATTATCCTTTATACTTTTTAGGCAAAGTTCTAGGTAATATCCTCATATCTATTTTCTAGTTTACTAATTCTCTTTTCAGCTCTGTCTAATCCACTTGATAATATATCCACATAGTAGTCAATTTAAATGACCCTTCTTGTTTATAGATATTCTGCTTGTTTTTTAATCTTTTTTCATAATGCATACTTCTTACATTAGAGTTCCTGTTGAAAATCCATATAGTTACCCAGTATCTGTGCAAGTCTGTCATTTCTAGCACTCTGGCTTCTTAGTCTTCTGTTTTTGTGTCTTCTCATTCCCTTGAAGTTTCTTTATATGGATTATAATCTTATGTGTTTATCTAACGGGGGTGTTATTTTTTAGTGGAAGAGGATTTCCTTGACCCCTATGTTGTCAAAGATAATTTGTGATTTTGATTCTGCCAGAGTCATTGGGTTCTGATAACATCACAACTGATTCTAGAACCATTTCCACATGGATTTCAGCACCTGGTCTTCTGCAACACCCAGGTAGTGGAAATTCAGACCTCGAATCCAAGCCTGGAGTGTGCACTTTTGTTGGTAACTTTATATTCTACCCATCGCTCTGAATATATGATAATCTTCCTCTATACTCTATTGAGCCAGTGTTTTCCTAGTTCTTTTCTCCCAAATAGGGAAGCTGGTGATCATCTGGGTTTAACTCTGGCATCTCCACCACCCCTGCCTCATCTACCCACGTCGGAACTCTGGCCCAGTCCAGGCCACTGTCTGAGCTTTGTTTCTCAGGCGCTATTGAAGGAGGATGACTCGTGCTTATCCTCTGGTTGAAAATTCTTCCTTAGTTCTTGGGACTCTAGAAATTCCCTTCCTTCCTTTGTTTCCTTTCCTTTCCTTCCTTTCTTTCTTTGCTTTCTTTCTTTTCCAAGCTTAGTTATGCATTGAAATGAATTTTGTTATATTTTATATAGCACTTATATTTATCCTTAGTGGGAACTGGGTAGAGTTCAACTCAGTCTTCCCTCTCTCTAAAATTCTCTACCATAAACTTTTGTGAGGAATTGTCTTCTCTCTCACCCTAGAGACCATGTTCCAATTTCCACTAAAATGCTGACTGTTTTAAGGTCCTAGAAGACATATTGGCTGGAGCAGAAACTGTTTCCTCCAAAAATCTGTTGAACTCTCTAGAGTTCCTAAGCACCTAAGCAACAATAATCACTAATAAACACGAACAGAAATCAGAAAATATCACTTTTATCCAAAGCATACAATTAAAAGGTATGATCTCAATAAGAGACAGAGCAGTGGTTCTCCTTGAAAAGCCTTCCGTCTCCAAAGAGAACAGGCAGCAGAGACAGCTGTGGGTGTACAGGAGGCTTCTTCCTAAACCCTTCAATATCTAGTTTTCAAAAAGCAACCTTATTATTTTTTTCACTTTTTAAGAAGTCTTAAAATCTTGAGATGGCACATATTCAATTAAGGTAACAAACAATGAGGATATTCTCCATTGTTCAGAGTCATTTGTGGGAAAAATCTTGAATATTTTGTATTAAAAAATCAAGAACACAATGCTACTAACTACAGGAAAATTCCCCGCTGTTTCTTAGTCATGAGTTATGAAGGGAGAAGTAGTAGTTTCGGTTCTTCCTAGTCCTAGCAAAATATAAGATTCTGTATGTCTGCCCAAAATTTCCAGAGCAGCATGCAGTTTGTGGTTCCAAATTAACCAAAGTAAAAACAAAACCAAACTCAAACAAATTTAGAAAGAAAATCTCTTACCTTAAACTTTTTATGATTTTTTTTTAAAATATGAATTTTGCTTTTGGACTGGAATATATAGAAACATTTCCCAAATAATCCAGTATATACTGATACCTCCCAAAATGATCCACTGTTCTTAAATTTATAATATTAAGGCCCCTATTGCTGAAGAACCCTTCATGCCAAAATTTATCCTAACATGTTAGTAGCATATTCTTTCATGTCAAATTATATCATAATAGCTTATTTTAGTTCTTAGTTTTAGTAGGGTTAAATAACATAGATCTGAAACATTGTTCTTACATTGTACTGGATTTCAGACAAGTTCTCTTACCCTGCCAAGTATCATTAGCCATCTTCCCACATCAGAAAATCTATTTTCTATGAGGACAAATCAAACCATAAAAATGCAAACAGATGAGTCCTGAACTGACATTTGTGGTCTCACCCAGTGTCCACAGTTTCCTGTGGTCTCGTTAAAAGGCAAGTGGCATCACGTGTCTCTAATACAGCTTGAAAAGAATCATGGGATCAAATTACTTTCTTATATTAATTTGACAGATTATATCATATGGGGATTCTTGCTATGTCGAGATAAATGAGCACATGATCTTAGTGCTGTGTAACATCCGGTGACTTCTGCTGTCTACAAGGTAACAGGATCCATGAGGAAAATGATACAAATTGAGAGTCATTATTAAATTGGTAAATTATTATAACAATTGAGATTGTTTTTAGTAAATTTATTATCATTTATTTCAAGGAGAGTGTTTGCTTTTCATAGCAAAACACGGCATTAACTGTTCCCCTGCAAATGGCAGGGGGCCTGGTTAACCACGGCACCCCCCACCTTCCTGCAGCCCTGCACTGAGCATTAGGTGTTGGGTTATCTGTGCATTCTTGGTGGGAAGATACGTACCAGAAAACAACAATGAATCCATTAAATATTTTCATCTCATAAACACAGTGCTCCAAGTTTTAGAAACCTTGCAATATGGAATGTGTAAGCAATTTGCTTATTGAGATCATTTCATACACAATTAAAAATTTAAGTTCTCTGAAAACGAGGCCACACCATTATAGAGACCCACAACCGTGGGGTTCCGAGGTCTCCAGTACCCTGTCAACTTTGTTCCCAGCCCCACTTGTGTGACAGATATTATCATCAGAGACAAGGCTAATTATTCAATCTGTATCCAAAGAACTAGAGCTCGCTGCAAAAGTACTAATCATTAAAATGCAAATAGGTGTTTCCCACTTCGCTGGTTTAGCCGTGAAGGCTGGTAACAGCTTTCTGACAAGAAAGAGGGGAGCTCTGTGAGTTGACGCCTTAACCTTCTGGAAGCGATGAACACTGCGCACCCAGCGCTCAGCTGTGCACCCAGCCAAACCCGGCTCTGATACCTCTGTGCGGCCTGTATGAGCTAACTGATGGAAGCTGCCGACGAAATTACCAAACAAAAAAGCTGATTTCAGATTCCACTTGCTGCACCCAGCCAGTTCTCACTTACACTAATTACTTAAATGATTTTTAAAATGTATGAATATTTATATGATAGTGTTTTTCAAAAAATAAAGCACAGCTGAGACCTCACCATCAGCTCTTTCCTCCCTTCCTCTGATTCAGGGCAGTCCCGCTCGCATATCCAAAGCACTGGGACAGCTCAGAGAACTGCCCCACACATACACCTCACATCCCCCGACACCTCCGACCCCCGCCTTGGCTGAGGAACCGCCCAACCCCGCAGGTCTGCCGGACTAGACAGCTGGGATTGTTCTTACACGGAGCGAGTCTGTCTCATGTTAAGTGTTTACATGTTGCTCTGACTTCAAGAGCAATGATGAACGTGTTTCTTCCCTCATTTGTGACACTTGCACGTAGGTGGTGTGGGCTCACAGCATCTGTGATGTGGGCACTGAGCGAAGGCAGGCTCCTGGGGAAGCACCTGGATAGCCCTGGACAGTGGCTGTCAGCTGGTGTCAGAGCTGCACTGCCCCGGGGGAGCCAGCCCATCCCACAACACTACAGCCCCATCCCCCGGCAGGCTCGGGTCAGCCTGGGAGGTCCCACCCATGAGGCAAGATGTTCACAGACGTGGACCAATACCCACCCCTGAGTGAGGACGTCAGAGGTACCTTACCAGCCTTCAGTTGACCAAAACCCTCATCTCCAAACATGATCTATACTGATTTATTGAGACCAAAGCTTCTCTTAAGGACAGCACTAAGCAGCATATGCAAAATACATCCCACGGCCACGGCCCTTGGCCGAGAGCAGACGTTTGTTATTAGAAACAAGTAGACAAAGAACATGATGCGATCTGTTGAAACCACTCTTAATGAGGTTTTATATTTGACAATCTCTCTAGAAGACACAGCACACTGAAAACATTCAACGAAGAGGTGGGGCCAAGAGAATTAAACACGAAGCCACAGCATGACACGCACATCCCCATGGAGGGAACAGGGTTGGAGATGGTAATGGCAGAAATAATAAATAAATAAATAAATAAATAAATAATAATAAAACGTTCAGACGCCCGACAGACACGAGACAGGTTGGAGAATTTCAACAACTACTGCAGCAACCTCGGCACATCCCAGAGGAAGGACCCGCAGGTCCCCAGCACAAGGCGGCATCCAACACAACCACCATCACCCAGGTCCTCCTGAGATGGTCGCCCTGACTCTGAAACATCACATTTCTTCTGACCTGGAAATTCCGGGGGTCCAAAGTCTGCTGTTTTGCATGAAAGCGAAGCTCAGGACTTTACAATGGGTGTTAACAGATGTTGCCATGGCTGCGTGCATGCATTATATACTTACAAATAGACCAGGAAGAATTCTGAGAACTTTGTCATAATACCTCGATTAACCAACAAAGTAGAGAAATTGAGTGTTTGATAGAATTTCAAGTTAACCCTATATTCACTGTTCTGTCCCCAACTTGTAGGCAAATGTCTTTCCAATGGACATGATTAGGCTTCCGAAGCACTGAGTGCATGTCGGTCTGCACCGCTCACGCTCTCAGTGCCGCCCAGCGGGACTGTCACAACATGTGGCGCAGAGCTGGCCAGACTCTGACCCAAGGGCACATTCCTGGGGTTACCGGAGTCCCCAGCTCCCTGAGGCCGAGCAGTTTTCTACCCAACTTGCCTCTTTCTGCTGAAAGCAGACTACAAAATCAAAACTCTGTTTAATTCAGAGCCCCCTCTACAGGGGTTATTTGCCACATTTTCTTGATTCTTTCTATTAATAACTACACCATTGGAAAATATTACATAAATTTTGGCTTTCATTATTTTGGAGCACAGTTAACAAATTATGGACTCAAGAGCTTCACTTTTAAATGTGTTTTGGACACACGAAACTTAAGTTGAAATTTAAATGATAATAATGGTTAACACCATCAGTTACCAGCAGTTTCACACGCACCCTCTCGAGTGCTGTCACCGACAATAAGGACGGCTTCACAGGTCTCATTGAAAGCCAATAAATATGTATCGGCACCTACTGTCTGGAGACAGCTGGCTAAAACTTATAAATCCATAACGAGAAGAAATATTGCGATCTGGCTGTAACGTCCATTTTTCCAGAGACAAACTCCTGATTTCGAATGCTTGTCCTATATTGGCTTTGATTAATTTATTCACCCTTTTATCAAACACCACATGGAACATGTTTTCAGTTCAGGGCAGATTGTTGCCAGCGATGCATCCTCAGGCCACACAGGGCTCCCCTCCCCGCAGATGCTGCCCACCTGGGGCAGGTGTCCGTCAGGTACTCACCTTCCGGCTCTCCGCAGAGGGTGCACTGCGACTCTGAAAACAGAAGAGACAGAGAGAGGCCATTACACCTGCGCAGTTGCAGATTATATCGTTAAAATAAACAATAGCAACAACAAAATCGCAGCTTGCTGGAGAGCCGATGCAGTGCACCTGTGCCCAGGCATCCCATAAACAAAGCCAGTTCTGACCTTACACTTCAGCAAACTTTATTTAAAAAGCTACCATTGGAAATGTCTTCTATATTCCATTTTATTAAAGTAAGGACCTCTGTGTCACAGACATATGCACACAGCAAATATATCTTCATAACTGTACATGTCTCAACACAAATTATTCTGTGAAATGAGAACGGTATGATTTATTACTCAATTTCAATATTGAAACTTTTACAGTGATTACAACTCTGTTACTTCTCCTTTCAGGCACTAAAAGTGTGAGCAAAAGTATAATGTTATATTTGAGTAAAAACACCCAAATCCACTAACACTGTTGGGTTCCCCCGTAGCAGGCCCACCACTTTGTACACAGCTCTGCAGACAGTCACAGGTGCTAAGGGGTCACGGTATTTACAATTTACAGTCACACAGGGAGGTCACAACAAGTGCACCATGAATACAGGTGTGAGGTCTTTGTGGTGGGGAATCCAGGGAGACCCAGCTCGCCCCCCTCCTGGGGAAGCTCCATGCAGTGCACGAGGCCTCTCTGGAGAGTGGAGGGAGGCACAACTCAGCCCTGCTCGAGTCTCCCGGGTTGGCTGTGGGTGCAGAAGGCACAGTAACATGCTTGCCCCGGATACACGCCTGTGGGGGAACAGACTTGGAGAAGGCCAGAGAGCGCAGAAGACAATCACTGGGACCCGCGGTGCAGAGAGCCGTGGGCTGCAAGGGCAGTGGGAGCGGAAATAGTCGCTGACAGCCCTGAAGCCCACGTGGGCCCAGAAGTCTGGGAGGGACGCACTTCCTCTTCCCGAGGAGAGCAACTGGCAGCAGGCGCCCAGAAAAGATGCCACTGAGTCATAGAGACACAAAGCGCTTTGAATAAGAAGGCTAAGCCCCGAAAGCCTATTTTAGAATCAAGATGCTAGAAGACATCTTGGGTTGTAGCTCTGTTTTATTTATCCCAAACAAAAAATAAAGGCTGCCTATTATAGCCCTTGGTGGCAAATCTATTACAGCCACTCCCAAATTAGAAGCTCTGAAGAGCTCAGGATAAAGGAGATCACTTAATTTTATTTAATCAAAAATAAGCGCCACATGTACTCACCATCAGATTGGTATTAACGGATCAACACATAAGTGCATATATAAGAATTATATCTATTAGATATTGGGCAGGGGGGAGGGGGGAGGAGGGAGGAGGGGACGGGTATATGTGTACACAAAGAGTGCAATGC